>CAJUYH010001019.1:24002-53891 GCA_910591685.1 Galerucella tenella | reverse complement strand
AGAATCGGCTAACTTCGCATGATCCATTCAAACTCCTATAACCACGGTGATTAAGCGTACGAAGTTTAATAACCGTGGTTGATTTTGGTTTTATAGAATCCGAAACATGGATGGCGTGACTAGACGAGTTTTAATTTTATCCCTAACCACGTTATTACACTAATCACTCTTTTAACCACTTTCTTATAGAATCAGGCCAAATGTCCTTGTCGGTCAGACGACGTGGTAAACGCTTCTCGTCGTGCATTTGTGAATTATTTTTAATTTTTGTCTTAAATTTGGCTAGTAGTGGAAAAAATTGTTTATACACCATGGTGACGAAGACATTTATAATTGCCGCACCTTATTTTGCTCGGGGCAAGGCCCCTCGCGAAATAATTTTGGTGATCCTTCAATAATAATAGTCCTCACCACCTTGACGTATAATATACTATTTTTAATGTTATATTACAGTAAATGCCAAGACAATATTTATATTAGATTTAGTATATTAGAAAAAATCACCTTATTTTCACGGTTTCCGTTTCTATAGAATCCCTCACCAACTTGTACCTATACCAAAGGAAAAAGCATTAGAAACCAACCACCGGGAAAAATATTGAGTGCAGTTTTATACTTAGTAAGCACATTTTTAATAAGTGAAAACATATTTGAGAGAATCAAGTTACAGATTTAATTAGTATGTAATGAATCTTAAAAAAATTAAATGTGCCAACTAATGCAATAATTTTCAAGAAGCATTTTTCTGAGATTATCCATTTAACAAACAGGAAGAAAAGTATTTAGTTAACACTGTGTTGAATAGAAATTAGAAAAATAACCAGTTATGATACAGTAAAACTTCTGAATAGCTTTCAAAATTCCTTTTTTTTCTATCCCGTTTTTTCTCGAAAATTGTCCCTTTTTTGTACACTTCGCGTCCTATATAATATATATAAGTGGTACACATTTTTTCCTAATTGAAGTAATTAAAATAATAATCAGTCACATGTGTCAAATTTAACAAGGCACCTTATCATCGATGGAAACTCTTAAAAATTAATATTAAGTTTTTTTTTATTCTGTTATTTAACGTCGGTCTATTTCTGCGACTGAGGCTAATCACCGACGCCGGGAGCACTCTACCCCTAATCGGAAATTTTGGCGAATTCACTAGTGTTCCGACCAGTGGTAGCGTTCTTTAACGAGCCCAACATCCATGGACTCGGGACCTCGGTTTTACGTCTCCTCCGAAAGACGGCATATCTACATTATACCTCGTGCTCATTGGTATAATGCCTGCGAGCTGTGATATGCTAGTCCGCTGCAGGCTGTACGGGCCCTATACGATGGTTTTCCCTGGCATGGTCGTCACCCATCCAAGTACTAACCATGTCCGACCTTGCTTGACTGTAATTATCGCATCAAACGCGTTCCTCTACAGTACTGGGTCGTCGCCCTGATATTAAGTTAATTAATATGAAGTTACTTTTAACAAAATTTGAAGGTAAACTATTAATTTTATCAAACTTTGGGAGTTTCTCAAGTCCAAAAAAATTTTTGTCGCAAATTTTGAACAAAGGGATAGTTATGGAACAATACTACTCAGTTGCAGGCGTATTTTCCAGAAAGTGGCCACGAAGCTTTACTGTACAACTAAATTAAAGTATGTTAAGGTACCATTTTATTGAAATATTGGTATATTAGTACTCACCCTCCAAAGGTAATTTCTATTGGTAGAACTAGGTACGGAATCTTTGGCATAAATTTCTCCAACTAAAGGCCCGAATCTTGTGCCTCGAGGAATATAACCTGTACTCCAAACTCCTTGAGCCTGAAAATATAAAAATTTCTTAAATTATTTTGGCAAGTTTCCCACACAAAAATTTATACTAATTACACAGTTTCTTTTATAATATTTCATTGACTTACATTAGCAACTACTTGGGAAGACTTGAGAACCAGATTTCTTGGAAGGGTAGCTTCTGCTCTGTTAGGCGTACCGGGATCTACAGGAAGATCCGGAACTATGTATGTAGTGTGGAGTTCGAATTCTTCTTCGCAAATATTCGCCAAGTCGATATCGCTGGCGGAAGAAACCACAGTTTCCTCCATCATTTCCTGAAAAATACAATTTCTATTATATAACTGTAAGCAAGACATGTTTGTATAAGCATAAAAATATTATCAACAAAACTGACAAAAATATTAATCAATTGAATTGTTCAGGAGTTGGTATTTCAAATTGTAGTTATTTGTGAGCTTTAAAATATATAATCTGTGTGTGTGTGCCCTCCTTCTTTAAGCTTTTTAAGGTGTTTATTTAGGAGACAGTGACTCGGCAGGACATCTGCAGTTATTTTTGGCTTAGGTATTTAATTGGTCCCATCTGGTTTTAGCCCTACAATATCTTTCCAGGATGTGGCTCCCAAGAGTGTTTCAGTCCCTATTTTTGCTTGTTCATTTGCTAATTGTAGGGATTAACTAGACAAGGAACTCTCAACCAGGGTACTGAAACTGGGTAAGAGACATTTGAAGACAGTTAGTAACCTGATAACTGGACACTGTACCCTGAGAAAACATCTGGACAGGATGGGTGAAGTTAGTGAACCTATGTGCAGAAAATGTGAGCTGTATGATTCAACACCCACTCACATACTCTGCTTCTGTGAGAACTTACGAGGACTCAGACGGCAAAACTTTGTAAAGTAAATAATACAACCATTACAACTACTGAAAATATCTCCAGGCAAACCAGTGGCATATATAGAAGACACGAAGCTTCTGGAAATTCAGTTCATGTGTCTGGGCTGTTGAGCACAATCCAATCGAATGAATGAATGTAAGGATCATTTTTTTGTATTTTGGGGTGACATTCACTACTGATACCTAAAAGATCTATTGTGCCCCTTTACTTCTACTCAGTTTCTGAGGAGAGTCTCAGAAACTAGTAGCTCCTTTCGTCTTTTTTCCCGAAGGAATTTTAGGATATCTGCAGGCTTCAACTTAGATAAATGTAATCTCCCAGGTGCTGTGCTCTAGGATTCTAGAGTGCTGTGCAATTGGAAAGTATGTGGATGTAAGGATTAGGAAATTGTTCATATGTATACTGCCATTATAGTGCTATAGCATTTTTTTAAACAACAAAACTTACAGCAAAAAAAACAATACTTAGTGCTATGATGATGGCTAACTTATGATAATAATGTTCCATGTCAAAAATTTGTGCCCAACTTCAATTTATGCTAGTGACGTAATAATCTTAAAGGTGGAATTCGCAAAAATGTTCAAATACGATTTTTGAATTGGAGATAAATAATATAAGAATATATCTATAGTTGAGTGATTTAAGAATATTGTACGACAGATTTTGACAAATAGGAAATTAAGAAAATTAGTTTGCAGGTGAATTTTAATTGTAAACCATTTGTCTTTGTGTAATCGCAAAGGTTTCAAGTAATTATATTTCTTTGTTGTATCAAGCTTCCACTTTTCTTTTTTAGTCAACTGCAGCTGTATTTACTACAACTCTTGACCATTCATTATTGGAACTTTAGTTCTTTACGTCAGGTTATGTTTGAGCGACCGGGGGTCGCGACGCAAAAGATCTGACCGTTACGTTACGTTATGTTACGTTGCTTCGTTATGTGCCTTGCTTGCGTGCGTGTGCTCTCTCCTGAGTCTCTCTCTCGTTTACGAAGCAGCGATTCATATGCTTCGGCCTGGAATCGAACCCGGGCCGCCCGCGTGGAAGCCAACCATCTACCACTGAACCACCGATGCTATATTAAAATTCTATGCAAAGCTGGTATTCGCAGTGCTGGTGATCTACTTGAATTTGTTCGGATAAATTTTTACTATTATTTCCATAATTTTTTTTGCGCGATTTATCTTTTTTGTTTATTTACAGCATAAAATTTCGCCAAAATGCATAATATATTTTAAACTGATCGAGAAGTGTAAATGTCACTTTTGACATTTCGTTAATTTCGAAGAAATTTAAATTATTTTATACGGAATTTATTTCAATACGATCGCGCAAAGAATGGTGTAAGCATCTCGAACGTTAAGGGTAATTACAACGTTTGCATGTAGATTCCTCTCGTAAAATTGGACAAAATGATATGAGGATTAAGGGGTCTAGCACATTTACTTTTCGAAATACAGGGTGAAATTTTGAAAATTTTAATGTTTTAATTCGATAACTTTAAAATGGATGGATGAATTGATTTGACATTTGGCAGGTTGTTTTTAAATGTAAAAGGGCATATTTTGATAGAAATAGTAGTTTGCGCAACTAGTGTTGATATGATGGCCATATCGCACGAGGAATCGTTCAAGTGCGATATGGACAATCCACACGAGTCGAACAGCATATTTTTTCTACGACCCACTTAAGAAAAAATCTAGAAAATAGAAATTTCTATAAACTGTAATATAAATTCAAATTGAAAATTTAACAATTCAATTTTATGTTTCCACTAATTTTTTTGTAGTAAACGTACAGTTCTTGAATGTCCAATTTGTATAATGCTACGGTTTCCCATTTTAAATATACGATGCTGTTATAAGTAGATGTTGCCAGTCGGACTCCCTCATGAAGGGTACCATACCATTATCTATACCTAATAACGAATATTCTGCTAAATATTTCAAACGTCTACCTGTTGGTGTTATTAATATCAAGCAGAATAACTATTTAAAAATAAAATTAACAATAAAAAAAACTTCTTCACGGGGAATCGAACCCGGGTCTACCGCGTGAGAGTTTGGTTTGCTTACTACTCGACCACCGAGGAATATGCAAATTGTTTATCTATAACGTCAGATGTATTACATAATTTTTGCTTAAAAGGAACTAAAGTTCCTACCATGTGTCCCGCGACACGTTCTACCTTTTTTGTCTTTGCAAGGTATTCAAATGTGATGTTATAAAAAGCTGCTGTGTCAGTTTTTAACGTGAAAGGAAAAGTGTCCTTAATACTTTCCGCGTTGTTGATAGTTTTCCCGTATATTATGCATAAGGGGAGTTAAACTGCAATCGATAAATCCTTGTTAATTGTGTGTCTGCTACATTATCGATTCTGTCATTGAAAATGACATATTTTGCTGAATAAGTATGTTTGTTAATCTGTATAAAAAGTGTTTGTAATGTCATACAAAGCTAGATTTCACTAGTAAGGTTCATTAAGAGGGTTATATAAAAACTTTATGGATGTTTTAAAAATTGGGAAAAAATTAAAGTCTGTTTGAGCTCGTGGAATGAGCCAATTAAAGTTATTTGATGCTCCCAAATATCCAGTTCTTCAGTTGCTTTGACATACGATCACCATGGCTAAGAAAAATTTGTCCAGAGCTAAGGGATGATCCTAAGAGATTGTTTTTCTGGGGTAGTACAGTTAACGAGTACATACGTGGCTATATCGTTGGCAATATGCCTAGATGGGCTTTGAGCTTTACCAAGTTCCGAGGCCATTTAACTCCGAAAGATTATCTACCAGTTATGTAATAGCTATTTATATGTAACCAGTTATGAAATGCATCATTTTGTGTAACGAGTAAAATTTTTGCGGGGCAAGCGAGGTCCCGTAAAATGACACGAGTTACACAAAAAAGCATTTCATAACGTGTTTCATACAAGATTTTATCTAATTTTGACAGAAAGAAAATCTAATTTACCTATTTTTCGTTAAATATACTAATGGTACATGCGGCGTACAACCAGTTGGCATTAATACAATTGGTTGTCTACCAAAAACTATTGCCCAGTTTTTGAAGTTACCAAATCCTGTTTCATTTACGGGACACTGCTTCAGAAGATCGTCGGTAACCCTTGTTGGCAGATTCTGGTGCCGACATTTTAAAGTTAAAACAACATGGAAGCTGGAAGTCCAGCACGGTAGCGGAGGGCTATGTAGAGAACTCCATAGAAAATAAGATAAGGATTGCCACTGATATTCTTGGTGAATCAAGCACCTCAAATTCAAGATCAGTTATGCATCACGAAATTACATCAACTTCTAATTCAGCGGGAGTTAACCTAACAAACTGTTCGAATTGTGTCATAAATATTTATAATGCATAAAATAAAAAGTAAATTGTTCTAGTAGTTCTTATTGTTAGCAGTTCTCTTCAGTTATAGTTGTTGTTATTTTGGAACTTTAGTTCTTTACGTCAGGTTATGTTTGAGCGACCAGGGGTCGCGACGCAAAAGATCTGACCGTTACGCATTACGTTACGCTACGCTACGTTATGTTACGTTGCTTCGTTATGTGCCTTGCTTGCGTGGTTGTGCTATCTCCTTAGTCTCTCTCTCGTTTACGAAGCGGCGATTCATATTCTCCGGCCGGGATTCGAACCCGGACCGCTCGCGTGGAATGCGAGCATTCTACCACTGAACCAAAGATGCTATATTAAAATTCTATGCAAAGCTGGTATTCGCAGTGCTGGTGATCTACTTGAATTTGTTCGGATAAATTTTTACTATTATTTCCATAATTTTTCTCGCGCGATTAAGGGGTCCAGCACATTTACTTTTCGAAATACAGGGTGTTGAAATTTTGAAAACTTGAATGCCTTAAATCGATAAAATGGATGGATAAATTGATTTGACATTTGGCAGGTTGTTTTTAAATGTAAAAGGGCATATTTTGGAAGAAATAGTAGTTTGTGCAACTAGTGTGGATATGATGGCCATATCGCACGAGGACGAAGTTTGAGCACGACGCCGTAGGCGGAGTGCTCAATCGTTCAAGTGCGATATGGACAATCCACACGAGTCGAGCAGCATATTTTTTCTACGACCCACTCAAGAAAAAATCTAGAAAATAAAAATTTCTATAATCTGTAATATAACTTCAAATTGAAAATTTAACAATTCAATTTTATGTTTCCACTAATTTTTTTGTAGTAAACGTACAGTTCTTGAATGTCCAATTTGTATAATGCTACGGTTTCCTTTTTTTAATATACGATGCTGTTATAAGTAGATGTTGCCAGTCGGACTCCCTCATGAAGGGTACCGTACCATTATCTATAATAATGAATATTCTGCTAAATATTTCAAACGTCTACCTGTTGTTGTTATTAATATCAAGCAGTATAATTATTTAAAAATAAAATTAACAATAAAAAAAAACTTCCTCACGGGGAATCGAACCCGGGTCTACCGCGTGAGAGTCTGGTTTGCTTACTACTCGACCACCAAAGAATATGCAAATAGTTTATCTATAACGTCAGATGTTTTTCATAATTTTTGCTTGAAAGGAACCAAAGTTCCTACCGTGTGTCCCGAGACACGTTCTACCTTTTTTCTATAATATGACATTAAACTTTCTTCTTTTCTCTCTTGTTTTTATTAACTGTTGATAAAATTAATTTTTCATCACCGGTTACATAATAATTTTCATTATGTAACTGGTTACGAAAAATGTGGCGTTTGCTAACGGAAGTCAGCTTTGAAAAATGTCACTTTATATGTCAAAATTAGATAAAGATCTTAATATTATTGAACTTTTAGACGCCACTGTATTTTTGATACACTATTAGGATTTTCAGATAAGTACCAACTGACACCATCCAGTCTTTCTTGGTGATATTGTCAGCTACATCTACTAATGCCAAAATGTAGAAGCAAATTAGAAATTTCAACAACATGTAATATCTTCAACTACATCTCTACCTTTCTATTTTTATTACTCGCTAGCGCCCCTATTAATTATTAGTCAATAAATTATCACCCAGTTCATCGGCTCAGCATTTTCTCACCCTTTCACCACCTTTTATTTTCATCCCGTTCTCTGAACGCTAAGTGAAAGGGTAATATGGGTCAGTGTGTACAGTATCGATCGCGTCGAGACGACTTTGCGTTTACTCGGAACGTCATTACTTCCCGGTATGACGTCATCGTTAGAAGCGTTTTTAACACCAAATCGGCCAATCAAAAGAGAATGCTTAATAGAGAGGGAGGAGCATGGAATTTTCCAGTGGAAATGTATGGTTGACTCGGTAATTTATTTTTTTAATATACGGCGCAATATTTGAACTTCCAATGTGAAATTCAAACAGAAACTTCCTTAGGCATACAGGGCTGAGTTCGAAAAGTACCTACGCACCAAGAGATCATTTGGTTGTCTGATTCCTATGACTCCTTTTCGAACTGTTAATGTGACAGCACAAAACTTTAACCTACGAATTAATAAGGTCTAATTACAAACTAGAGTGGTTGGTTATATTAATAATAATAATAAGGCTTAACACCCCATGTGGGGTTACGCTTCATATGCTTTCTAGATCCGCTTAATTGGGGTGGATCAGTCCCCGTTGTACATTCAAATTCTTTCACTTATGTCTCTCCATAATTTCATATTTCTTTTTTTATCTTTCCAGTCTGTTACTCCTGCTCTATTAAGGTCCGCCTCAACCTCATTTTGCCACTTTGACCTGGGTCTGCCGCGTCTACTCATTCCTCCTGGATTCCACTGCAGGATATTATTAGCTACTGATTCAGCTCCTTCTCTCCATACATGCCCTAGCCATTTAACTCGTTGTACTTTTATTCTTTTTACAATGTCTTCGTCTTCCATTACGTCCAAGATTTCACTATTCGTTCTAATTCTATATTCATTTTCATTTATTTTTACAGGTCCCAATATTATGATCTTCCTTTCAGTTATTCTTAGTTTTTCCTCCTCCTTCTTGGTTAACGTCATTGTTTCTGCTGAATACATCATTATTGGCCTTATGGTTATATTGTGAAGAGCATTTAACTTGGAACAGTAAATCATTGTCTGTCGGGGCATAAAGTCCGAGAAGCAGATGTTTGTTTTTATTGAACGGTCTACTTTTTGAAAAGTAATTTATAAATTTGTGACATACTATTATTTTGACTCCCAAAATATTTAAATTCATCCCAAAATCACTTAGATGAAATGTGTCTCCTTACAGTTACAAGCTCTTGAATTTTCAATATTACGTCCCACTCCAATAAAACCGTAAAAACATTATTGTACACTGTTTAACATTGAAGAAGCAATACAAAACTGACCAGCTCTCCAGATTGTATGCCATATGGACGGTCGTAATACGTTACGTAATAAGAAAGGTTGACGAAAAAAAAATTTCTACGTGTCTACTGCGTCATTCCGTGAAACAACTGTCTTTTTAACACTTTGCCCCACGTTGTGCGCCATTATAATGAATTTACGATATAAATCTTGTCGTAGTATTGGGTTTAGAAAAATGTTACATGTTATTTAGTGACTGATTTATATACTTCACAGAAGCTTATATATATCAGCACCATAGGCCTAGCTGGTCCTTGGCTTCGAGATCTTTCACTCTCTTTTTCCATTTTCTTCTGTTCCTCGCCTCGCTTTCCCAGTCCCTATCTCCCACTGCTCTCAGGTCTCTCCTAACCTCTCCCATCCATTTTTTCCTTGGTCTTCCTCTTCTCTTTTTACCACCTTCTCCACCTTTTAGCACTTGTTTCACCCATCTATCTTCCGTCATTCTACCTATATGTCCCAACCATCTCGCTCTCTGTGCTTTAATTATATGGGTTATACTTGGGTGCTTATATAATTCTGAGAGTTCTTTGTTTGTTCTTCTTCTGTAGATTCCATCTTCATTAATTCCACCATAAATCTTTTGAGCATTTTACGTTCCCATATTTCTAGTTTATTCTGCTCTTTTTTGTTCATTCTCCAAGTTTCACAAGCGTAGGTAACTGACGGTCTTATTATTGTTTGGTACATCCTTATTTTCGCTGTTCGTGATATGTCTTTTAATTTTAACATCTTTGATACCATTACTGCTGCTTTACTGCCTTTTGTTAACCTTTTTTCTATTTCCCTTTCTTCGTGTCCTTTATTTGTGATAGTGACTCTCACCTACCTTAGCGGTACAAACAAAATGGTGATGAAAATGAAGAAAGATACTTGATAATCAAAGCTTTAATGAAAAAAGCCGTCCCGTTTTCGGAACTAAATGGCATAGAGTATATACATATTTGGATTCTTCGGCTTTTACCCATCAATACGTCATACAACGTTGAGGCAAAGAAACTAAAATTGCTACTTAATCTTCAAAATATTCATTAGTATGAACTTATAAAATATAGTTTTTGAATATCCGACACCTATACGGTATATATACAGGGTGATTCATTAAGAATGTCCAATCTCGGAACTATACATTCTAGACCTCAAAATATGATTCTGCTCAACATGCCTCATGCAAATATTGCTAGTTTCCGAAATACGGGGTGTTCAAAGTTTAAATTTAAATTTTTATTTTCGCAATAATTTTTTATGTTTCCACAATTTCTCTTTGAAAATTGGCAATTTTACGTTTTTTGCCATGAGGAATCATAATTTGCACTCTAATTTAACATTGCTAATAGAGGGCGCTAGTTACACTTGTTTGTGTTAATTAAATCAAAGTAAACTTTTTTTGGGCTAAACTTACAACTAAAATAATAAAAAGTATTAAAAAGCGTTAAATTCTACAAAAAAAGTTATTCTTCTTTGATTCGTGTAACTCAATCGGTTATCGAGTTATTTGCTTCTAAAAAGTTCAATAAATTTTAATTTTTTCACTTATAATTGCACAAGTGGTTTGTATTTTATCGGGTAAATTTAGGTTGCTTAATGAGAAACTGTTTCCTAGCAATTTGACGAGAATAACTGTCAACTATTGAAAACACGACACCGAGGGTGGAGTGTTTTTAGGTTACAGTTCAGATGCTCATAGAGAAATTGTGAAAACATAAAAAATTATTGCGAAAATCAAAATTTAAATTTAAACTTTGAACACCCTGTATCTCGGAAACTAGCAATATTTGCATAAGGCATGTTGAGCAGAATCATCATATTTTTAGGTCTAGAATCTACAGTTTAGAGATTGGACATTCTTAATGAACCACCCTGTATAGTTTTCGAATTGAAGCTGATTCATACGAATTCAAAATTACGAACCTATTCTTTTTGTTCTATAGTCAGTGGGCTTTCCACGAAAATCTCCACAATTTCACATACTGTACATCAGTATCACGAATAAATCACCCTCATAAACAAATTACAACCAATTTACTAAGAGCAAAGTGAAGGGTGGTTAAACACTCACTAGTTTGGTTCAGCCAACTAAAATTCCGATCAAGTATTTTCACCTTCTGCAAAGTTATTATCAGAAGGTCAAAGTTTATCGTTTTAAACTCTTGACATTTCTAGCTCAAATGTAAATTTTCAATTCATATTTTTCACCTGTTTGCTACACTTCAAGGTAGAAACAGGAAATGCGCAAATTGGCTTGCTATTTACCTACATATTTGTTTATAATAAATTTGCGGAAAGGTCAGGGATTCCGTGTCGTAATAGGTCGAAGGTTAAGTTGCCAAGTTCAGGGAGAAATCCAAGAATATTTATACGAACTATATTAAGAGCTATGTGTGGAAAGAAACTATTTATAATACAATTTTGACATTTCAATGTAATTGTCATTGATAACAACTTGGTATAGTACATGAAGTAAGGGGGCGTCCATTAATTACGTGAGCCGTTTTCGAGAATTTTTCGACCCCCTTTCCCCCCTTGGCGAGATATCGTGAGATTTTCCTCAACTCCCTCCCCCCTCCACTAATCTCACGCGAGAATATTTAAAACCTTTATTTGGACTGTAAATTTGTTGAATTGTTGAGAGAAAAAAAGCTTGTTCTATTACCTACTTTTACATTGAAGACTAGCAAAGACTAGTATTTGTGATTGTTAACGTAATTTTTTTTAAACGCAACTTTACACCGTTTTCTGCGAGAAAAATAATTACGGGATATTTGCCAACAAACCCCCTCCCTCCCCCTTAAGTGAGATTTGGAAATATTTAGCTTGACCCCCTCCCCCCTAGAGCCCCTCACGTAATTGATGGACCCTAACAGAAATAGAGACAGCAAGCAGCATGGATATGGAGAAAGTCTAACAATAACGTTTCTTAAACGACAAAGTATTGGTTACGTCCCGAAAAAATCTAAAGTATTTGGTGCAGACCAAAATTGCCAAATTCATCCCTAAAGCACTCGATGAGAAGTGGTTATTAACTGAAACAATTTTAATATTTGGTATTTTCGGGCAAGCTCAAAGTCAACATCCGAAGACCTGCATTGCTTATTAGGTATTTAGGATGGACAAGTTTTGGGTTAAAAGTCTTCTGGATGGTATAATGGAAAACTATGAATACGATACAAAAGAAAAGGATTTCCAGTTCAATATTGATGAAAAATATATCATACATAAAGGACATCATGTCGGATAGACAAGAATTTTTTGCGACATGCATAGCACTACAGAACATCAGAAAAAACCACTTGGAAGACAGTTGGATAGAAGTGAAATACCTACCTAAACTGAAACCTCCCACTAGGGTATTTAACTACAAATTTTGACCGCATATTTTTAATAATAGACCGTTGTACTTATAATTTTAACAGATGGATCAATACATTATAGAGGATGAATTGATATCTAGTTAGTTCCATGCATAAACAAAATATTGCGTTACCCTAGCAACGAACAATTACTCATTAGAAGTGTCAGTGTGAAGTTGGACGTCAAAAAAGTAAATCAGAGCTACGCAATAAATTAAAAGAAAACATATGTCCACCGAAATTGTGGAAACCGAAAAATTGGTGCATCGAGCCATCATCAAGTACCTGTATTTAAAAGGGTTAAGAGGCAAGCAGCTTTACGAAGATATGCTTAATACCCTTGGTGATCAATGTCCTTCGTTCTCTCCAAGACCTAAGAAGTTTCGTGTCCAAAAATCTGCTGGAAAAGCTCTTGCTTCAGTTTTTTGGGATTACCGTGGAGTAATCATGATTGATTTTTTGGATAAGGGTAGAACAATAACCGGAGATTACTATTCGACATTGCTGACCACTCTACGGGAAAAAATTAAAGAGAAAAGACGCGGAAAGCTATCCAAAGGTGTTTTGTTTTTGCAGAACAACGCCCCTGCACACAAATCTCATGTTGCCATGCAAAAAATTCGTGATTTAGGGTTTGAATTACTAGAACACCCTCCTTATTCACCAGATTTGGCTCCGTCCGACTATCATCTCTTTCCTCAACTGAAAAAAAGTTTAAAAGGTCGTGAATTTTCTTCCGAGGAGGTAATAAAAGCTGTGGAGGTCTGGTTTGCAGAGCAAGAAGAAACATTTTTTTAAAGGTCTAGAGACGTTGCAGGTTCGCTGTAATAAATGTTATCTGATTAAGGGCCGGTTTTACAAGTGAGATTTATACTAGGTATAGTTATTCTGGGTATAAAGTTATACCAGAATTTATACCTAGTTTAAAACTGGTTGGTTTTACGATGCTTTTTTACACCGGTATAGCAATTCTTGGAGTAAGAATTGCTATACCGGTGTAAAAAAGCATCATAAAACCAACTTATTTTATTCTAGGTATAAATTTTGGTATAACTTTATACCCAGTATAACTATACCTAGTATAAATCTCTCTTGTAAAACCGGCCCTAAAAGGAGAATATGTTGAGTCACAAAATATTTTGACATTGAAATTTTGTTTGGTTCTATAGTTTGGTTTGGTTCAATATGCATATGTATACCTGCTTATTGATTTTCATTCCATAAAATCATTTTTGAAATCAAATGAAGTCTAGTTCGCCCTATAATTATGGTAATATTGCTGGTTTGTGAATATATTTGAGAACAAATTGACAGTAATAATTATTATTAATTAGTAGATTTATATTTATAAGTGCGCTCTTTTTTACTGAAACCTCAGCTCACTTCAGTTGATGTGATTTGAGATAAAGTGATGTGAGTAAGCACCAAACAAAAACGCACTCAACTGAATTCAAAAATAATTTAAATAAGACAAATTAGTATTAGCAACTAATGAAATAATTTTATCCATAATCCCATAGAAAACATTCACTCAAAACTGAATAAAATTAGATTATGTTCTTTAAAACCCAAGTAAATCGAAAATGTCTTCATCCGCTCCACTTTATTTCCGACTTAAGTCTAACTGATACCACCGCGTACCAAAAGCAGCATCGGTGAAGAGGGAGGAAGTGAGTGAATAAAAAAGAACGTGCACAATACCGATATGAGCTGATATTAAATGAGATCTATTAAATCACTGCACCATATCAGCTCCACATGAAGTACAAGAAGCTGCAACCACTGAAGAAGTCACACTTTATAAGATGATAATAATTAGAAAATCAGTATGCTACTGTGAATTCCAGAAGCTGCGGAAGTCAAGGATGAAACATAGTCTTCTACTCGATAGTTATTATAACGGATATATTTCACACAATTTTCCAAAAAATATAATTTTCTCCACAGTTTGTGTTGAAGTTTTCATATCACAACAAAAAATATACTATTTCAAGGCGTAAACAGTCAATATTTATTCAATAATGAGTCAACCAAAATTCATCTAATCTAATATTATTATTTTTTGACATGTAGACGTGAAAAAACTAACCTCTCTCATATTATCCCTGCTAGAGGAACCCTGCTCTTCTTCAAGGCATTTAAGTCCTAAAACAAGAAATTAACAATTACAATAACGTAGAAATAAAAAAAAATCATCCTAACCTAAATTTCAATTCCATTTTACATTAACATATTCACTATAAATTTCCCGCAATCAATAAAATACAATCTTACCGTTAAATATGTTATAACCATTTGATAAAATGATGTAAGGAAATTGTTTAAAACCAAAACTTTATTGAAATAATCAAACAAATTCTATTTCCATTACTAATATTAGTGCAAGGTTGAACTGCATATGAAATGACGTCAAATTTATAGTTGCATCTCACTCTTATGCACGTAACGCAATAGTTTTTCTTTTCAATGAAACCTTGCACAAGCATTTGGCATCGAATGAGGCCATGACTGATTATATTCAATGTCAGGAACTATTATTAAGTGCTGGTATGATAATGACCAGGTGACCGTTAGTCGAGGATTTATTTTAATTTGAAAAAAATGAGTGCAATTTTTGGGATAAAGTATGTTATACGCGTCCTTATTTTAAAGAGCTCAAAAGATATTTAAATTATCAGATAGCAGTTGTTACGTTCTCTCTTAAACAGAGGATATGAAATTATTAAATTAATTCAGAAATTGTATGCAGACGTTTTGTTCACACTTCAACTTCAACTTCAACAAAATTACAGATGTGTGCGGAAGAGTGATGATAGTATACTCAAAGTACGTAAAAAATTATTTATAAGTATAATCAACCGCGGGGGCATTGTGCCGTTCGATCAAATCTCATTCGTTTTATGAATTGGCAGCTTGTCCTGTGCAAAATATTCGACTCAAATTATTATAAACTTATATTTGTTTTATTTCCATATATAATAGATGCTTCTATTCTCCAGAGTAAATTCATTGGTGTACTAAAGTCATTGGTAAATGTATTTGGCTTAAACCAAGCTTAGGAGTATCTTAAAATTAATAACAATCCTCTGAAATCCTTTTGACTTTTGACTAAATCCTGTTGAGATCAAATGCATAAGTCAAAGTAAAACTGCACTAAGAGTCCTAACAGGGATCCTAACGGGACATTGCAGTCTGAATGGGCACCTGAAAACACTCAAAATAGTGAAGAAAGAAAGAAAAATGTAGATTCTGTAAAATGGAAGAAGAAACCTCCATCCACATTCTTGCGAATTGGACAGCAATTCAGAATCCTAGGTCACAGAACCTAGAAGATTTTATTGGATAGAAGAGGTACATTTACCTAAGTTGAAGCCTGCAGATATCCTAAAATTTTTAATATATTAATTTTACAGTCTTGGACTTGAGATTCTGCTATACCGTGATCGTATAAAAACTTGCAAGACCAAGACCGAATGAACCAGAATAAGTTCAGAAGCAAGACAAATGTTAAACTGAAAATTGTATAACTTCAGTATAATAAATGGTTTGACAAACTGGTCGGATCTCTTGATTTATGGGTTAACTTTGGCTTTTTGATTGTAGTAAAGTCAAAGATAATGGTTTATTAAAATGGTATGGTTGACCTGTTGTCTCTACCAGTGCCAAAAACTTGGGGGGAAAACCACTGAGTTTGTATATTTAGAAACCTTTAGAACATTCTCAAAACCAGCTAAGCTATAAAGACCAATAAAAAGAAGAATACTGAATTCGCAGGACCAAGAGCATAACCAAATCTGCAAGTTTTTGAGACCGAAACTAGAATAAGAGTGTATTTGCTATGTCATCACTACTTTTAACCATAATTCTATTTTCTATACCATCCTATACAATGTCAAAAGATATTAATAAACAAATTTAATGATTACCAATATTGATGTTTTCACCTAACCAATATACTGTTGCAAGGTGATTATAAATATGAAAAAAGCTACAAATGAGTCTAATCTATCCTAAATCTGACCTTTGGATAGATCTGATAGGGTAAAACAATCAAAGATACTGCTGGAAAACCACAAGCAGGTAAATGCAAAAGAATTCCAAAACACTTCCGCCTGAATGGACACCTAAAGATGCTTAAACTAGTGGAGCAAAAATAATGTGTGTAGATTCTGTGGAATGGGAAAAAAATTCATTCACATACTTGGGGCATGCTTAGAGCTACTGAGCTCCAGGGCATAACACTGTTGGATATTAGAAAAACATTCAACTAAACTGGAGGCCTAAATTATCCTGAAATTTTTCCAGGAACCATCTTTGGAGGAGCTGAATGGAAAATAGGGAGCACAATACATGTAGTAGGCCACTGTTGGACAATTGGAAAAAATATATAGGTATAGATAAGTATGAAAATAAAAAGATGAAACAAAAATCTCACACATGCCCAATTTTTGCGCTTAACTAATTTTGATTTAACACTGTAGTAGTTGGACCAAACAGTGGAGAGGAACTAATGGATATTATTAATGAAAAGCATTTTAGTAAGAAAAAAGTAATATGTTTATAGATAGCTTAAGAAGAGTGGGAACTTTCAGTGAAACGTGCAAAACAGTATCTATTAAAAAAGGAATCTATTCTAGAACTATGCAAACTCAAGTTCAAGGATATCACACCCAAAATTGTGACCTTCGGAAACCACAAAAATACGGCGCAGCCAAAAAAAAATTAGAAGCAGTTATTAGTCCTAGCCTGTATAACACAATCAAAAAGGAAAATCCCCAACCAGTTTTGTTCTAGACATAAATAAACAATAATTATCTAATAATAAATACGATGTTAGACATTTTCACCTTGCCTTGAACTTGACCAAACAGAGTGGGAAAATATGCGTCTAAACAAGCGAAAAATTAACATATATATCAAAAACATTGAAAAAGGGGTTAGAGATAGATTAATTTAGGGTTTTTTGGCAGATTTTTGGGAAAAAATAGAAGGTAAATAGCGGCACAAACAAAGGTCAAAGTTCAAAAATCTAGCATGGACATTTTTCAAAAAAGAAATGTAATAATGGAGATATAACAACAAATAACTGAAATTAAGGTTAAATATTACCTGAATATTGTTTAAAAAGCATTCACTTGGCTGTTACCAAGGCGTTAGAAGTCCGCGATTTTCGATAGTAACGCAATCGTCGGCCATATTGGATTTTCACTTTTGATCACACGCCGGGCACTAGAAATTTGTTTTCCGCACACATTTACTTCAATTATTAATTGATATTTAATAAAAATACGTCGTTATATAAAAATGCACCTTGCAACTGCAACTCAACGAATGCATCGCTTGAATCTCCTTTGACAACTAAAAATAGGCAAATCGATATACTAGATTTTCATTATCACTTGAGGTTTTTCAATTTTCTCGTGCTACCGAGAAGTGCAGCTAATTTTAAAGTAACAGAGGTCGAAGTGAAACTGCATATGACGCGAATTTTGACTTAGGTCAGCAAAAAATCTCATTTTCAAAAGCGATATACTCTCCAAATTATATAATTATATTCATTTATTTATAAATCGGTACTTGTAATTAAAACAAAACCATTCTTTATTTGGTAAATATATATAGCAATTATTCAATAGTTTATAGTACGAATTACAATCTTTATTTTGCGAACAAACAGCAGCCATTATCTTTATTATTGACTTCAATTTACATATTTAGAATATTTATACATTTAAAGTATTAATAGTTACCACAGAGACATAATACTTTGTTCTCCATGTATCTAATTCTGTGTCCACTACCATCTGATTGTATATGAAACAGACAGACATTTTTTAGTCTCATTGTACTACTCCTGAAATATTAGTACCAATTGCAAGATTAACGTTTGTTTAACATCAAATCACATTGTAAACAGTGGCGGATTTGCCATAAGGCCCAGTAGGCCCGGGCCTAGGGCGGCCAGATACGAAGGGCGGCAATCGTGCCAAAAAAACTCAGTGATGATAACAAGAAATAACTCAAATGCAAAGTATCTCAAAATATTTTAGAGGCTCGCGTACCGTACGTATGATTATAATCTTCCTAAATCACTATTTTTGAGTATTAAAGTATAAATACTTTCGTACATCGTGCTTAAAAAATAGTTCGTACGTTTAGTTTAATATTAGTGATCTAGGAAGAATACCTATCCTATTGTTATTACAAAAACAACTCAGCGGTGTCGCGCGAACATTCTAGAAAGCTCTACACGACGCTCGAATGCGTGCGCGCGCCGCCCCGCAGGAAGGATCTAGAAACGGTGCAAGCGCGACGTGAGAGTGAGCAAGACAGCGCGCGGCATGCATACACGCGCGCGTTCTGGAAACTGCCCGACTATTCTAGTATAACGTTGCACCGGTATATATAAGCTACGGGTTTGGACGGTGGGACAGTTCAGTTTAGTGAGCGATTGAGTGCGATACTGCTTAAGTTGAATATGGACGGAAAGAAAAGGGTAAGGTTAAGTGGGGCAGAGTATCGCAAGAGATCTAAAGAAAAAGATGATAAACAAAAAGATACGATTAAAAAAACACGGAAATTAGACGATTTCTTTGGAAAACTTGATGTTCCAAGTAGTAGTGGCGCTCCGTCAACTGATGATTCTGCAGTGTCTTCAAGTGAAAATACTTTGATCGATGTGGCAAGCATATCGAAAGAACAAGCCGAAGATGTCCCTCTAGTACCAGGAGTGGCAGGAGTAGGAGTGCAGCCCAATCCTACGGACCAGGAGCTCTACGAAATCAGCGACGATCCAGCTAAATGGACAATCGACGAGTTCACGCGTGATCACATTTGTAAGAACGGAGCCAATCAAAACATCCAAAATGATTTTCCTAAAAGTGAGCGCATTTACAAAGATAAAGCGCGACAGTTGTCGAGACATTTATTCGAACGTCAGCTTCTGAACGGTGAAAAAGTTCCGCGAAAGTGGCTAATTTATTCCAAAAGTACTGGATGTGTTTTTTGTGGTCCTTGTCTGCTTTTTAATAGCGGGGAGAGTCAGTTCGACAAAAAAGAAGGTTTCAATGACTGGAAAAATTCATATCATCGAGTGTCAACTCATGAGAATTCGCCTACTCACAAATTATCTGTTCTGCATATGAAAGAACGAAGCAACGTGCTAGGTCGCATCAGTGACTATAACAAGAATAAATTCTTGTTATAGTCACTGGTCGCATTGACCGCGCATTAACAATGCAATTAGATGAAGAAATAAATTACTGGAGAAACATTCTGAAAAGAGTAGTTGCATGCGTAAAAGCGCTTGCGTCACGTGGTTTGCCTTTCAGAGGACACGAAGAAAAATTTGGATCAATCCACAATGGAAATTATTTGATGTCCTTAGAGCTTATCGCTGAGCTCGATCCGTTCTTAGCCAAACACATTACACGTTATGGAAATCCAGGCTCAGGATTTACGAGTTATCTTTCTTCAACAACATGCGAAGAATTCATTCGACTTATGGGAAACAAAGTTTTGGAAACAATTGTTATGGAAATATTAACCGCAAAATATTTTTCTCTGATTATTGACTCGACACCGGATATATCTCACGTAGACCAGCTCACTTATGTTATCAGATATGTCCTGCCTAATGGGTCACCTGTAGAACGGTTCCTCAAGTTTATTCCAAACACAGGCCACAAATCACAACAAATGGCAGATGCTGTTACCTCAACTTTAACTGAATTGGGAATTGACATTTCAAACTGCCGCGGGCAATCATATGACAATGCAGCTAACATGTCAGGCATATACAACGGCCTGCAAGCTAAAATAAAGGAAATTTCACCCCTTGCCGACTATGTTCCCTGTTCAGCACACTCGCTTAATTTAGTAGGTGAATGTGCTGCTGAAAGCAGCCAAGAGGCTTGTTCGTTCTTTTTTCTACTCCAAGAGTTATACAATTTCTTTGCAGCGTCAACTCAGCGTTGGGAACTCCTTCAAACCCATTTCACCGTCAAAAGTCTATCAACGACTCGTTGGTCAGCTCGTGCAGACGCATGCAAAAGTTTACGCGAATCCTGGAATGAAATCCATAAAGCGCTAGTCACCATCGAAAATGACACACAACAGAAGAGAACCGTTATATGCGAAGCAAGAGGTATTCGTTTGAAACTGGAACGTTTTGAAACGGCTCTCATGGCTGTTTTTTGGGGATGTTTACTAGATCGCATTAACGCCACAAGTAAAAAACTTCAGAGTGTGGAAATTGACATTACTATTGTTATAGAACTGTACGAGGCTTTAATACATTTTGTTGGCGAAACAAGAGAGAATTTCGATGAATTCGAAAAAAAAGCGAATAAACTGTCCTTCGTACAGGAATATGAAAAAGATTTTCGACGCAATCGAAAGCGTAAGCTGCTTCCTGGCGAGACTAATACAGGTGAAGAGATGCAACAAAGTGGCCGTGAAAATTTTAGAATACATACTTTTTTGGTAGTAATTGATACATTGTCAGAAGAACTGAAAAGACGCCGGGATGCTTATAAATTACTCTACAATAAATTCCACTTTATTACCAACCTGAAGAATCTAAGCATCTCAGAAGTCGAAGATAAGGCCAAAGCATTGCAAATGATTTATTCTACTGACTTAGAAGACAATTTTACAGAAGAATGTCTTCATTTTCGTTCCCACTGCAGCATAAAAAATGAGGAGCAAAAGAGTGCAGTCAGTTTGTTGAAATGGTTACGAACCGAAGGTCTTCAAACCATTTATCCAAACGTGGATATTGGTCTTCGTATGTGTGTGTGTACACCCGCCAGTAACTGTACAGGAGAAAGATCGTTTTCTTGTTTGCGCAGAGTTAAAAACTATTTACGCACTACAATGACGGAGCAGAGGCTAAACGATCTTGCTTTGCTTAACATAGAAGCTGATTTTTTAAGGAAATTGGATTGCGAAGATTTAATTAATAGTTTTGCTGCGCTTAAGTGCAGACGACGAGTTTTGTAACACATTGTAAAACCTTTATTTTATTAAAAAGGAAACCTAAAACCATTTTAAATGTTTTATTCAAATTTCCAATCATCCCTGGCCTCGGAAAATATTATAAACTAGCTTTATAAGCTAGCTTTTAGTTAACAATTTTCTGAATCAAATAAAAGTGGCAATAAAGTAAATTCATGAATTATGTATCTAGTCTCTAATGATCGGTGCTGAGAAAAGGGCGGCACATGGCCTGGGGCCTAGAGCGGCTAGGACTGCAAATCCGCCACTGATTGTAAAACTGTTTATTTTGCTTGTAGGGGCTATGTTAACACCAAAAATATCCACTCTGATTAGAAATCTTCATATATAACAGAGCCTAGTGCTCTCTTTTCGCATTCAGTCCAAAAGTTCTTGTTATCTATACTGTCCAGGGGATTATTGAAATGATACAGGAAGACTCCAAAGACTGAACTCTGCAAACGTTCAGTTCCTTCCTTACAATTATCTGCTATGAAACATTCAATATTGACTTATATAAGCATAACACGAGCTTGAAAGCTTTCTGGATCTGGAATAAGTGTAAGAAGAATCAAAATGATGGAACAGTGAAAAATTATGGACAGTTTCTATATTAGTATTACATTTGAGAGATAAAATTTTGATTAACGTTGTTTATTTTTGTCTTGCCAGGTATTTTCTACATCAAGGACTATGATAAATAGTATCAGTATCTTTAACTAGCCTTTGTGTTAGGAAAAATACCTTTTGTGAGATAGAAGTAAACACATTGTCACGTTTGTTATAAATCTTAATATTGTCTGAAATAGGTTCAGAACGTTCAAACATTTCACCAACTTAGTGTCTGGCTGCATGGGCTATGCCTTAAAGCAAAAAAAACCGTTATATTATATAAATATTTCAAGTCAAGCTTCCGAATTGCAAGCCTGACAATTTGTTTGGAGTTTCCTCTATCTCAAGATATCGAAATGATAAAAATTATAAGACTGAATTGCACGATTCATTACAAAACTTAGAATAAAGACTATAAGAATTCAAATTTATTAAAATTGTCCTTATTTAGTCTTCATTCCAATCTTGTTTTGTTATTTGTTATATCGCGATAATTAGTGGAGACATTTAGATTTTTAATTAAAACACTGATCAATTTTCAAATATTAATACAGCTGTCAGATGCTAGCTATGTTTCTATTATTAAGAATGTTTTTAATTTAATATATTAGAAAATTCGAGTACAGTTGCAGTATTGAAGGTCTAGCCACAATAATTTTTATATATCCAATTCAATGTTTCAGCTAGCGTTACCAATATAACCGTCGATTACATTGAGCGAGTTCACAAGTTGCTAGTTGGCAAATTTACTATCTGCTAGTAAACTAGCACAGTGTAATCATGTTCACTAGCCAACTAGCACTAGCCTGTAATTATTACAATCGCACTAGCCTATAATAGTCCGCTTTAAAATAGCCAACTAGCAGCTTGTGAACTCGCTCAATGTAATTGACGCTTTTATATCTAATATTCGACAACTAGTAGCATACAGAAAATATTGAAAGGTCTCTTTATGATTTTTGGTTCTCTAATTATTTAAATACAATTATTTATTTTGTTTTTTCACTGCCACCTTTTCAAATTCTAATTTTTTCAGTTGCTGGTAACATTTCATTCCCTGTTCGACGGTTACCCCCAAAATTTTAGATTTTCGTTTGTGTGTTAGGTTTTTTGGTTTCGATATTTGGATGGAATGGTGTGTACATTTATTGAGAATTAAGTAAGATGTAATTACAAATGAAATGGAAGGAATGAGTTATCGGATTAAAAAAATAAAGGGGGAAGCAAAAATGTACATTAAACACGCGAGAAACAAGGGGAGATTCAATTCTGATGTTTAAACATTGCATATTCTCAATCCAAATTTTGTTTAATTATTCAAACATTCCAATGTAGGTATTTTTAATTTTTGTGGATTTTCATTTTTTTAAAAGGTTTTTGGAATAATCTGCTAGCAGTCAAAAATTACCCCCTTGAAAATACACGTTCCTTTCAACATATTTTTTTTGGAAATACTTTGGGTTTTTTTAACCACAATTTTTTTTTATTGTTGCTTCAAAGAATTTCGTATTTATTCAATTTATTACTTGTAAATAGGCCCAAAAAATAGTTTAAATTAATTATTGATAAACGAAATATTAAAATTGAAATAATTTTCAAAATTATTCCAATATAACAAAAATAATGTATGGAATAATTTTATTTAAAAAAAAGACCCGAAACGCGACCATTTTTATTGTCAAGGTTCTACGTCATACAAACTTTTATTTTACAGGGTGATCCAAATTTATATCATCGTCGTCAATTTTTTAATAAGATGATTCCCATAAAATACGATACTTTAGGTGTAACAGACATACTTTGAAAAATAAATAATATTTATCTATTGCAGAAAATCTAGTTTACCATTTTTGTCACAAAGACTAAATGGTTAGTTTTTATGTCAAAGTCATGTTTGACGATCATTCAGTGACAGTGACAATAATATCCAGAAAGGATAGTAAGAAACGTAGTAAGCAGCAGTCAGTTAGATTGAAAATAAATTTTGAAAAACACACCAAAAGTAAGTTGTCCTTCAGAAAAAGAATAAAATAACCATAAACGAGGTTCATCAAGAATATATCCAAAGTTAAGGGAGCTGTCACTTACTACTTATAAACTAAATACAACTATTAAAGGGTAAATTACAGGGAGGATGTAGGGGGCTATTTTCTAAATTTAGCTAGTGAGGCCAATATAGGTATCAGCTTAGATCACCCTGTATAATCAAATTTTTTTAAAAGACACTTTACGATTAATCTTATCAAAAATGTATAATTTTATTTGCCTATGAGACTTTTATAAAATATTAAACATTAATGAATGAGTAAATTTAAAAATAAATAAATATTATCAAAAAATATTAACTCATAGTCTCTGTATTTAGATTATCATATTTTCATATTACTTACTCATAATATATAAATTAATTTGTTTTAATTATGAAATAAATTCACAATATGAAGTCAACAAATTTAATTTCAAATTTTAAATTTCAAAATAACAGCAATATCACAAATAAATTTCGGAAATATATCCTTAATCTAATTTGAATTTTCAGGGTTTTTGGGGTGGTCATATTGGTTAAATTGAGTTTCACTATTTAATTCAGGACATTGTAAATTATCATTTTCGAAATATTTTTGTACCCCCAAAAGCTTTTATAACATTACACTGTGTAATTTATTGAAAAAAAAGTTAAACCCCCCCTCCACTATTTCTTATAAACTTTTTCACCTTTTTCAAAATAAACTCCTGTTAGTATGTTTTGGCGGGAGTAGAGCAAAGAAATCGGCAAAAGAATCGCAGTAGGCCACCGCGAGACCGTCGCGACGCCCGACCTAGCACAACACTCTCTGTCGTAGGCAGCGTTGCATGGTGCATCTACTACATTCTGTCTAACTTGTCGCAGGCGACGAACGTAAATACAGGAATTGCGCAGTGCTGGAGTCGAATTTTAAATTTCAAAATCACCGGCTTTTTAAAATAATTATTAGGAAAGAGAAGATGCTGTGCGAAAGGAAATGAAGGTATTTCATACATGTATGAAGGTAACTAGAAAAGGTTTAACGTCTTTGAAGAATAGTACCGCCAAGGGGAATCCAAAAAACTGGAGTTAACCCTGCTTTTTTGAAAAAAATGATTGAATATGTTGTGTTTTATGATTAAATATAAAAAATCAGTGCAAATATATAAAAAGGAAGCAAAGTAATCAAAAATACTAAGAAAAATAATATAAATAAAAAAGCATTTGAGCAGCAGTAACTGTCCAAACTGAAATGGATGATACTCGCCGTCCTCAAAATATTACTTGCTTCAGTAAAATATTGATAATAAAAGAGTTAGAGGGTGGCAAAGTTTAAAGGAAAAAATGTTTTTCTCTGTGAATTGAAAGATTTAAATGCGATTACAGCAGATGCTCAGAATGTTCCCCATTTACTTCAATACAGCAAGCCTTGCGATTTTTAAAACATATTTGCTATACATTTTACAAAATCATGTCTGTGGTAATCCTATCTTCCGGTTCCTGTGTGTTTTTTAAGCGACCTTAAAGAAAATACTCCAAAGGATTCATGTAGGGTGTTCGCGAGGGCCATTCGATAAAACCACCACTTTCAATCAATCAATCCATATTCATATTGTCTCACCACACGAGTATAGATACAGCCAAATTTTCTTTTGGGATATTGTTATTGACCGATAGTTCCGAATAATGAAATTTCCACATTAAAATTTAATTGAAAGTACGAGCATAATAAGAAGATTCGACATGCTGTCTTTATCTAGAAAACGATGAAGTAGCAGAACATTTGTTCTTGCCCTGTCGCGTTCCGAATCAAGTTTCTTATGTTTAGAAGAATATATAATTCACCAAATTAGCTAATTAGCATTGTTAAGAAGCAGAATCTGTTTGGTGGAATATGAATAGATGTTAGCTAGAATAGACTTTAGCTAGTCGCAGTGGAGAGCAAACAGACCCACTCGACTTAATTAAGCATAACTAAGTTTCTAACACAATGCGGCCACTCAATCCTTGTTTCAACTGAAATTTTTGTCAAAATGTGCAATTTGACATCTGCAATTTTCATTTGAAATGAAAATGGCTTTTTCAGGCGTAATTCAAAGTGGTAGCCTTCAACTTTTTTGTTAAGAAGCCAATTTTAATACAAACGATCAGTTTTCATTTCATGCTTTTACAAAAACTTTTACTTTCCAATGTTTGCAGCCCTCAGTAAATTGAATACATGTACTAAGCTATTTTAAATCTTTTTTTTTAATCATCACCACTCTACTCATACCAACTGAGCTTTAAAAGTGGATATTGTTTTCAGCACGAAAACTTTACGTGGTTTGAAATATTTCAACTAAAATTATCTGTGTTGTAAGTGAAAAAGGATCCCTTTATTTTCTTCTATATAACTCACCACCATTAATATTTATGTTTACATTCATTAATATCTAATTCAAAATAGTTAAGCAGGTTAATATTAGTTTCCACTATAAATTTTCTCTCCTTTTATAAATTTGAACTGTAATCCTGGATATTTAAACACTCCTAGGAGTAATCCATGCAAAGCTAACATTAATAAAATCCGAAGTTTGAGCATCATCATATTAAATCCCGTTTAACAGTTTTCATCAGCTCGTTCATGGTATTATTTTGCATACTTCCCGTAAAAGCCGCTACACATGCGTTTTGAAATATCGGTCCACTGCGATTGCCCTACCACGTTCTGTGTCGATTTGCCTTTCCGTGAAACTCAGTAACCAACTTGTGGCTGCAAGTGGTGCATTTTGAAGTGCACTACCAAAAAAAGGTCACTTGGCCTAACAAGGCGTTGAACTATACAAAAAGAGATCCTGTTAAATTTTGATCTTAACATGGCGTTTAATATTCAGTGGTAGAGAAAAATCTGTTTATTTAAGATTAATACGAATAATTGGGGGACTTTTTTGAAAAATTGATGTTTTAATAATTATATGAAGCTTGAAAGAACAGTTCAAATTAAATACCTCTAATCATGACAAATTTCGAAAAATAATATGAAAATTTGAAAAAGATTTATTAAAAATATGTTAATATTTGAAGGTAGTAAGTTGGTAGGCATCTTGACTTAAACGCATGGGGTGAAAACTCACATTTTGTGCTAACCATAAAATGTGACGCTACTGATTTGAGGTCGAATGTCAATTTCAGAATATGGCGCTTGTTTTAACAATTCGTGAATACGACAGCAACTTCACGTGGATTCTTCTCACTTGATCCCAAGTGTACCTCCAATAAAAAAGGACCGATCAAATGGTTTTTCACTAAACCCACCCACACTTTAACTTTTTGTGAACGTTCTGTATGAACCTCCTCAAACCAATGCGGATTACAAATTGACCAGTATCTGCAATTATGTCTGTTATCAAAAACCTTCAAGCATAATTTGGCTTCTTCACTGAATACCAAGAAATCTAAGAAATTGTTTTGCATCCTAATTTGCGTAAACGTCTTTCAAAAAAGTTATTTTTATGCAGAATAGTTTGCCCACTTGTAGATGCTTTAGTATTTTTTGAAGAGCAAGAGCTACATTATACAATTAACTACTCAAAAAGTGTAATTGAAACAAAAAACGCAAAACTAATAATTTAATTTTCGGCGAATGCGCTGGGTGTTGCGCGTGCACCAAAATCTAGAGAATATAACCACTTCACTATTGGACTACGAGTTTTTTGTTTAAATTTACTTCTTACTATATTCTCTTCCTTTTATTTTGATTGTTTTCATCTTTAACCACACCTAAAATATTTCCTATTCTCACAAGTTGAAAGAATAACATATGCACTTCCTCGACAAAACTGATTCTTTGCTTTATCCAAGTTTTTATCACCAAAAATAATTGGCAATACATTGAATCGCAATGCGACTCTTCAGCAATATAAAAATTGGTCTGTGAGTTTTGAGCAAACAGTATATTATTACAAACATCAGCGTATACAAAGAAATTGCTATAGAAGGTCGTAACAAATACCTACTACTAAGAATTGGGTGAATTTTATTGGGACAGTCTCTTTATTACTTTTTCATCCGGTCCGCGGATAAACATAGAGAGTTTAAATAACAATAAACAAAATAAAAATTATCTAGTTTATAGAAATGGGCAATTTTAAATAATAGTTAATTGGAGATAGCAAACTGAAACAATATAATTTCTCTAAAATTTACTCTTCCCCGTAAATTTTCCAACAGATCCGGGATTTTCCGGGCCGAAAGCAGCACTGGAGGTCGTTGAACTAGTATTGATTTTCTGTAGTTTCACTTTTATTTTGTTTTGAAGGAAACTCTCTCAGAAAAGTTACACGAATATTGGGTTTTCGTCAGTGTTGGTTGGGGTAGTTCAGTGACATTACATTCACGAATCGAGCTATTTTAAATTTCCACTATTTTTTTATTATATTTAAGGGTGGCTATTTTTATATATAAAATTGATTTTCAAAAATATGATGGTTAATATTATATTATTATATTGAATTCACTTAATTGGTTTATGATATTTAAATTTTTTTTTCATTAATTTTTTATGTAATTATGTATTTAATTTAAATTGTTAATTCAAAGAAATGTTCATCTCAGGGCTGGGATTCAGTATTAAATTATTTTTTAATAATATTCTGTTCTAAATATATCCTTATTTATTGAACCCTTTAATTAAATATTACAAATTTCTGATTAATAAGTGAATATTTATATTTTATTTATTTTTCTTAACAATTGATTTCATGTTCTAATATTAAAATAATAAATTTCTATTTTTATAATGGTCTAAACTATCCGAGAAAGAGATTTGCTCTGCCCTAGCTATTTTTAAAAATTTCTTTCAAACCGACATTAATCATAATTACAAATGACGTATTATGTTTTTACAAATGAAATTTCAATGATCTTCATTTATACAATAGATTATACATTTTTATTTATTTACATTTTTTTATAATTAAATTTAAAATGTCACCACTACCGACCAGAAGAGCTCTTAGATACTGAACAGAAACAGTACCTTACCTTAGACACATATTTTTATTGGTAATTCCATATTTTATTACAATTAATTTTGATGGAAATATAACTCGACGTGAGCTCATCAACAACATTGTAGGAAGACAGCAATTGACCTTTTGATAGAGATATGATGAAATTTTACCGAGCATGAAATCTGTAGCTGCATTAACTATAGTTTCAATATTGTTTTCAATGGGGAACTCAGTATATTAACATATTGATTTGTACAGTTTGAGTGCGTCATAGAAAATACGAGTTAAATCTCAAAATTAAGATGTTTGAAAAGACACGGAAATATGTGAATTCAAATTAAGAGTGTATTTTAATAGAATTATTTGGTACTATAAATTCCCTTTATTTGTAGTATTTAATAAAATTACTATTTCTTTTAAGTTTAGAAAAGGACTACGACAGGATCGTATTTGAAAATGAAAATGAAAACCTTCAGTGCATATTTAAATCATTATAATGATATTGCCTCAAGAAGATTCATTGATACATGGCTATAGTGAGTATAAACCTAACCTTTGAATTTTTATAAATTTTTTCATTTAAAAAACAGTATATTTAATGAAAATAATTTTGAATAAAGAATTATTTTGTGTTATTGTAATTTAACATCCTGCTGCAAAGTTAGATGGATATTTCTCTGCAATTGAGCTCTCAACATCTTTGAAAAAATTGGTTATTGATTTCCACATAAAAAAAATGGTATCTTCTGTAAGTTCCTTGTGGCATTACTTATTCTTTTTTCTTATTCTTTCGGGAATCAAACCACAATAATGTTGTTTATTTTTTATTTCGACGTTTCGGTAGCGTTCCAGCTACCGTTGTCAAGATTAACTAGCAATAAAATGAATAA
>CAJUYH010001019.1:0-23902 GCA_910591685.1 Galerucella tenella | reverse complement strand
GCGTTCCAGCTACCGTTGTCAAGATTAACTAGCAATAAAATGAATAAAATAATTTTTGGTCCCTATCTGACACAACGTTGTGTCAGATTATTCATTTTATTGCTAGTTAATCTTGACAACGGTAGCTGGAACGCTACCGAAACGTCGAAATAAAAAATAAAAAACATTATTGTGGTTTGATTCCCAAAAGAATGAGAAAAAAAAAATGGTACTACAAATTTCAGAAATAAACTTATAAGTAAGCTTCCTTACAATCTTACTGCTTTATATACAGTTTTTCATTTAAAACTTCCACCCTTAGACTAGCTTATATTGTACTTTTGAAAAATCGGAAAAAAAATTGAAAGGTATTTATAAAATTTCCTTCCTGAACATAGTAAAAGAAAAATTGAAAATAGGAGTGATGATAGTTGTGTGGAGGGAGAGGGCCATTGCCTGTGAAATCGATCGAATTTTCAGTCTTGCGTGCCGGTTACCATGGAAAGTGTTGGCCCAGGTCATGAGGGGTCAAACCCGGACCTTCCGCATTCATGTCTCTCCCGAAACTACCGAGGACGTTGAACTCCAGCATTCGTTTGTTTCATGCCACTCTGGGGGATGATTTGCCTCATTCATGGATAAATTGCTAGAAACAATCGCGTTTATTATTGTGGAAAGGATTGTTTTGAGTATCCGTAGTTTATTGGCAAAAGGAAGATAGATTGAAGCGTTCAATTTTGAAAATATAAGTGGGAAAAATAGATCTAAAATGAAAAAATATATATACAGGGTGTCCCGTGAATTAAAGGCATGATAAATCGTTAAGAAATATTCAAAATATCTGAAAGCAACTTTTCTCTAACCTTCTTAGTTTGTGAGATACAGGCTGTTTAAAGGTGTAGAAAAAATACACATTTTATTTCATATCTTCTCGGGGGATGGAAGTACAAATTAAAAATTTTTTGTAGGTTATTGTCGCTTCAAAACACATCGACAGTATTAATTATGTCAAATTCTAATAAGCCAGTGGCGTGGTACGAGGATTTCGTAAACTTTTATTGTACCATATTTTTGAAACACTCTGTATTGAGCTGGGGACTTTTGTCTGCAATTCTTTATTAAATTTTTTACATAAAAGATACTCTTTGTTAAACTCGATAGAGCACTCCATTTTCAATATTTTTAACTTTTTATTGCAGCAAGACAATTTTTTATGTTGTAATAGTTTTAAACAATAAATTTGTAGTGGTCGTAAATATTTTCTCAATACTTTATCTTCCCTTAAATAATTATGAATAACAAACCCATAAGAAACTTTTGTGTTTTATTTTTAAGTGATCTTCAAGTAGATACTACAAATCTGTTTAAGAAAAAACAGCTTAAGCAAGTCGTAAACAAGATCCAGTTATGTGAAATATACACTTTGCGTATGATTTGGCAAATGGTACTTCTCTAGAAGCTAGACGTCTTTATACTGAGAAATATCTGCTACGAGTGACGCCTCATCATTTCATCTTTTGAGAAAATAAATAAAAACTCAATTTTACTCCGCTCTCAGGGGTGATATCTCGGAAGTGGATGGGGTGAAAGTTTTGTCATAAGAAAAATCCATCAAATTTTATATAAGGGCAATTACCTTCCGAATTTAGAAACATCCTGTATTTATGTTTTAAAATTTGTTATTTATCGATTTTTTTTATTAAAGTATCTAACTTCCTGGTATAAACGATCGACTAATACCCAAATCCTCTTACTTTGCGTGTCTATAAACTTTTTCGAGTTAGCATGCAAGAAAGCTCAGTTAATAAACACCATACAAATCGTTATTTATGATAACATCTATTCACTAATAGTCGATCATTACTATAAATTGTAGGAAAATGCCATTTAGATAACTAGAAAATGAGCAGAACTTCCTACACCTAACTCATGCGCCATCATTTACATTTAGATTGAACTAAACAATTTTAAAAATAGCAGGTTGGAATTTTCATTCAGAGTAATTTTATATAACACCGGTAGTTGTAGGTAGAGCAAGCAGACTGGAGTTAAATGAAAGAACTTTGTCAAAATGCATATTTTTGATGCTGCTAATAAGGTGGTGTCAGTCTTCGGGGATTTGATAAATGATTCTGAATGGTCACTGATTAAGCCATAGATATGATAAAACCTAGAATTGGATCTGCAGATTTCTCGAAACAAAGCATTTTGAAAATAGATTTAACGTCTTCAAGAAATTCGAAAGAGAGATTTCACTTCTTAGTCAACCTCTTTCAATTTCATAATTTGTTAGTTCTATTAATACCTTCCTTCTGTTTCCCCTGCTCGTCTCCTGTTATTGTTCCAAGGGACTCGATATGTTTAACTTGCTTTATTCTGTTTGTACCTATCTATTCTTACATTTATTTCCACTCCATCTTCTTCAATGACAATTATGTGTCCAGGCTCTTATATATTCGCTTCAATTTTTATTATTAATATAGCATCTCCTACAAATCCCCTTTCACTAATATTAACCCTGCACAATTATAACATATTTTTTTACTCAGTGTTCTTATTGATTTATTTCATGTAAATAAGAAATACCAAAAGGCTCTGGCTTCCTCTTCATCTTAGTGTAATTTTCTTATGACTGCATTCTTTTTTTTTAGATGCTCTGTATTATTCCTACTATTTTTGCATAAAATCCCCTTTCTGCTAATATTTACCAGCTGTTCTCTAGGTACTCCTCCTCCTACTGCTTTTTTTATCAACTGTTTAATTGTAAATATGTATCGTGCTTCTTCTTCTTCTTCTTCTTCTTCAAGTGTACCTTTTATTGTCAAATTGATTATTTTCTCCAATAATTTCTTGATATCTTTTCAATAAATAAAAATAGTTGGTACCTACTTTTAAAATAGTATATTTTACACCAAGGTGGTGAATACTATTATTATAATATATTACTATTATTATTAATAATTTATTATTATAGGTGCGAGGTTTATAAAGTCTTTAACACCATGGTGTATATACAATTTTTTTCCATTAGTAGCCAATTTCAAGCAAAAAATAAAAAATAATTCACAAACGCACCACGATAAGCGTTTATCCCGTCGTCTGACTGACAAGAAGGTACACTGTCAGTTTTCGATACATTATGAATGTACTCGTTATATCATCAATCATTTTTGGTTGAGCGCGAATTTTAAACCAATGGCATTTTCATTCAAATAATTTTATTTTGGTAGGTAGGTAATTTCAAGCAGCAAATATGTTAGACAATCTCCTGGGAATTTGTCTATTATTGACCTAGGTTAATAATAGAAAAGATCATTAACCACTAATAGAGAAACTTCTCAGTTGGCTATAAGAAGCAATAATTGTCAACTTCACAGCTATAACTTTTAAAAACCAGCTTTTTTCTTTCCTTACCTTACCCAGTAAAAATCACTTTTTTAGGACACTTGCAGTTGAACATCCCTGAAATAGCTTATAGCTTGACGCGTGTCCTGATAAAACAACCTCCCTTCGCCGGAGCAAAATATTTATATTATTTTTCTCCTGACAATTAACGAGATATTTGTGAGAATAAAATATTACTTGTAAGTAATACCCAGTAGCCCCTATTCGCCTACGACACTGCATTAAGCTTACCTATACCACGGTAGTGTCTAATAATAGAAAATTAAATACAGTGTAGGTCAACTGAATGTTTTTAGGCCAAAAGGCCAGTAGTGCGAAAGCCAAGCGTGTATTGGTCAGTTAGTCAATAATGACCTGATTTAAGTCAATCTTCTTAACCGGTCGAATACGATGCATGCGCTAGCTAATCATGAGTTTATGAATGGAACGTACATACAGGTAGAGTGTCGTAATAGCCTACTTAAGCTGCATACAGTTTCTATTAAGTCGCCGATGTCAATGTACTACATTTGTACATTTTTTGTTACATCACTTAACGTAGATTTATATCCGAAAAATATTTTAAGAGGCGTTTATTATTTTATTTTTATGATATCCACAGTAATTTCAATAATATTAATACAGGGGTATTAAAATTTATATTCTTTCTAAAAAAAGGATTATTTGATGTTTGAATTTTCTTTTTTATCCTCCCTATATTCTTTCTTTTTTTCTCTTATCCTTATGCCTTCTCAGGCGTCGGGTTGGAGTTCTTCATGTACCCATTTTTTTCATTCTTTTCTGTCTCTGGCTAATGCATTCAGCTCTCCTAATGTTTTTCCTTCGTTATTTCCGAATTATTCATTCTGGTGTATCCATTTCCTCCTGGGTCTTCCTTTTTGTCTTTTTCTTGATATTCCCATTTCCATAACTTTTCTCGCAATTCTATCTTGCTCCATTCATACTAGGTGGCCAATTGTTTCTTATTAATATTTGATATTATTGGGTCTTGATTAGTTATGCTTCTGATTTCTTCGTTCCCTACTTTGTCCCATTTCGTTTTACCTGCTATTTGCCTTAAATGTTTCATTTCCATTGCGTTTATTTTTGTTTCATGCTTTTTTGCAGTACCCAGTACCTTCCTATATTGTAAACAACTTTCTTGAAAGACATCGACGACGGATCAACTGACAACCCTTGGATGGCAATAATTTATGTAGTATAAATAATATGAATATCAATAGTACCTACAATTATGAACATTATTCACACAATTTGGATAAATTTTGTTTTTTCTCAATTTGTATAAAATGTTCTGACTCCATTTTATCTCCATCTCTCACCCAGTTTTCTGTTCCTCTTTAAGTACTGCTAATAAAGTAGGCGACGCTGTTCTAAGGGAGTGTCCAGTATAATCCTTAGAAGTTCAGAAATGTATCAATTTTACTTGGAATTCAAGAAATCGAGTATTTCCCGACAAGCTGGCTCAAGCACTTTTCATTTTGATCTCGCATGAAGTAGTAAAGATTAAAATTCGTTATGTAATGTTTTGTCGAACTATGGAACAAATTATTTTTGGATAATATTGAACTGGTAATATATTTTCTTGCTAAATATTGCATCCATTTCCAGCTCAGCTACTCCGCAATTATGGAAAAATGAAAGAATGGTCCTCAATCCACCGGAAAATTATATTAATTATTTCGGATAAAAAGCAATCCGTAAGAAAACTTTCGACGATTTTATATTTTTTTTCATCAATCTGCAGCTAGACAAAAGTGCGTTTGAATTATGACAATAAAAGCTACAAGATTATGAATGTATTATTGTCGAAACCACAAGACTTCCAACGGAGGAATCATTTGTCTTAATCATCAGCGTTGAACGAAATTTCTAAAAAAAAATTCAAGCGGTCAATGTTCTGTTTGGTTTTGGTTCAATTGCCATTCATCTTTCCACGTTTTTTCATCTTAATGCTCATTTTGTTATAAGAACTTTCTGCTGCATTCCTTGTATAATATTAAAGTACACTTCTTAATGATCAAATAATCTGAGCATTTTCTAGAATCTACGTTAAAAATGCTAACTTTAACAAGGACATGGTTATTGGTTCGATTCTTCTTCATATTCGAATGTTGCCTTAACCGGGACGTCAACAATGAGACCAAGAGTTCATTGACCGACACATTACGATTTTCCCCTACTATTACTCCCACCTGTCTGGCGCAAGGTTGCCAATGCGTTGAAGATTTCGCGAATCTTGGATTTGCAAACGGACAACATCCATTACAATTTTTTTGACGAGCAAGTGAAGAACTATGACAATATATAGATAGCTTTGAAAATACCGATAGCTGAGATCGATATTTCTGTTAATTTGTGTCAAGAGTTGATCCTCTTGACTTCATGAATTAACTGTTAAACACTGGTCCCCATATGTTAGACTCCGTTTCACGTAAGAGAAGCCCTTGTGAAGCTGCAGTCGTATGCGTGAACTTATGAAAACCAGCGCCGATTTGTAGAATCGACATTCGACTAGAAGTCAGTAGCGTAACGTTTTCATATATTGTAGGTAAACACAAATTTAGAATATTAAAAATGTATTGTTTAAATAAAACACATTATTGGAAATTCTTTGAAGCTGAGATATTTTTACGTACAATAGATACTGGTATATGAAAATTCAACGTTTTAAGAATCTGTCGACCTTGACTGTGGATAATTCTTCCTTAACACCAACAAGTTTTTTAGAAAGCATGGTTTTAGATGAAATAAAACACACAACAGACAGATAAACTAGCTAATAAAATGACTGTTGGCATGAAGCGTCGTTAGTAACGCCAATGTCATGAAACGGTCGTTACTTTGGTTTCTGCGCAAGACAGTTCGCGAACTTCACGTGACTTCTTCTTATGTGAAACGGAGTCTACAATTAAATCCCTGTTCTGATAGTGGAAGCTGTCATGTGTCATATTAAATGTGTGTTTTATTCTTTCGAATCACGGAACTAAACAAACGCTCTGTGGTCGGAACCAACGATAGCAAAAATGAAATGAGCAATCTAATTTGACATAAAACGGACATTTGAAATACTTAGCAAATGTATTCAACTTAAATTTAGGGGAAAACCGTGTTACCAACATATTTTAGACCTTATATGGCGACCATGACGTTGAAATTAAGTTGACTGATCTTTTACTGTAAATCGTACAATTTCTCGACTACTGGGTGGTCCAATATAATCGTTAAACTTTTTTTGTAACTAATTTCTTTTCAAGAAAATCCATTCAAAGACATTCTTTGGAATGAGTTTGGCAACGTTGGCAATTCTCATATCAGAAGAGAATTGAGTGTTGTACAAGCAGTTTAGGTGCATTTTAAATAAAAAATCGTTCAATTGTATTAAGAAAATGGGCATGTCCATCAAAATCTCTCGATTACGTTTGGCTAACAATACTGCAGACGGTTTTCTAGCGCCGTTTAAAATTTAAATTATAAATAACAAAAAAAGCACCGAAAGAAACATAATTTGACTGAAGGACATTTTTGTTCTTTGTTTTTTTTCTCTCAAGATTGAAATTACGAAGGCAAATAAAAAAACTGGGAGGAAAAATATCTGTCTTGAATCTTCTTATAACATATATGGAAACTATTTTGTTATTTGTTCAGTTCTGGTGTAACTCAACTAGACCCATGGCTGCCAACGTGGGTCTGTAAGCCTCATGGAGCACATGGCCGAAGACTGTCGGCAGGCCTTCCTTTGTAGGGTATGTGGGGAATTGGGGAAAGAGGACACAAGCCAGGGGAGACAGAATGTGGTAGGGGAAGGAATGGAGTGGATGAAGAGGGGTCCAGAGGGGACGAGTCTGGGCAAATAGGAGGAAAGAGAAAGCAGACCGCGGGAAGAAAAAATGTAGAGGATAGATGGAGGAGATGAATCTAGTGGAGAGCATGATTAAGAAAGAGAAGGTATGTGAGAGGTTGGAGTGATAGAAGGGAGTAGATGACGGAGAGTGTGTGAGGTGTGAGTGAGTGTAAAAGCCTCAGGCAAGTTGACTAACACAGCCCCTAAAATATGCATTGAAGAGTGAAGAAGAAGGAAAAATTCATCATTCCATTTCAACGCAGAATACAACAAGCCTGTTTGGCTTTGAACTAACAAATTGGAGTAGAAATGGGACAGAAGTTAACTAAAAATCCCGATTATTCCCAATATTGAAACATTCAAATTCAAAGCTTTCCTTTCAAGGTCTGTAAAGAAAATTCTGGCCTATAAATTATGAGGATTCCTCAACAAAGAATAAATTATTTAGTAAAACAATATCAAAATGTAACGGTCCCGGTTTTTACCGTCCTTTTGAACGGTGCATTCTTCCGAAGGTAATCTACGACGATCATCAATTATTCTATACTAGTTCTACCAGTGTCTGTGGGTGGGTAAAAAAAAAGAAGATACAACTGAGACGAAGTGTGTGGACAAGCAGAGACGGAGATAAGAGCTTAAATCTGTGGATAAAAATTCATTGTTTTGATTAATGCAGGAAAACAAACTGACAAATTGAATTTAAAAATTGAGTCACCGTAAAACTTATCTTTGTAATTGACAACTGACTTTAAGAGTAATAGTTGCTTTTTTTCTATCCCCCGGCTTAGCTTAGCTAACTACATAATTCTTAGCTGAGCTGAATTGTAGTTCGGACGCACATTTCAATCGCTGTAAAGTCGACAATATCGACGCAAGCGCATTTGCAAACAAAGATGGAAAGGTAAACAAATTAATAAATCAAAAATTTATTGAATCAGAAATTTCAACTTGGGTTAGGTAATTAAAATAAAAATTACCAGTAATACCTATTAGGAAACTAGTAGCTCACAAAATGGATTTACTGGACATACATTTGGAACAACACAACAGTCTCGAAAAAGGTGAACCATTATGAATTAAAATAAACGAACGAAACGAATAAACGAATTCTATTAAAAAAACTCCAAATATGTTTTTTGAGGTTAAAATCTTTATCAGATGTCAAAAGTGAGTGACTTTTCTTGCATTCGCTATTGGAGAAAATCACGTGTCAATAGATGGCACTGAATTTTTCAATATGGCTGCTATAAGGGTAAACAACAAAGGCACGCGGCCGGTCAGCTGATGGCATGACAGTAGTCTGTCACAGTTTGTGAAGGTTAGAACTAGAACTTTTATCACGTTTTTATTGTTTTCGTACACCTCATCGATGTGTGATTGTTTTTATCTCAGAAAAGCACTTTCAATAGCTATATTACTTTACCATTTATACTCAAATTTTAAATCACAGATTTTAAATGACACAACAAAATTATTGGCATCTGATTTTGTTGTTCACCTTTATTGAAGTTAGGAAGGAAATTAACAGATGTCGCCCACTTCGTAGTTTTCGCCAATTGAACTTAGCTAAGAAATTTTGCTAAGTCAAAAATCCGGCATACTTGGCGGAGGCAAGGGGGGAAGTCAGTTGATCTTAGTAAATCTAACTTCATTGGCAAAACGAACGGTAGCTTAGCTAAGTTTAACTTAGGTTAGCTTAAATTGGTGGTAGAAAAAAAGCAACTAATATCTCCTTATTATTCATTATATACTTAGGTACATTGAACACTTGAACTTTACACTAACTTACGCTCGTTTCGATAATCAAGTTATCTTCATCTTCAGTGATTGAAAATAGAAAATTATCAAAATTTTGCACAGGACAACGTCGGGTCCTCGAATTACTATACTTCATTTGGAAACTTTGTATAAATCAAAAAAAGAAGTATTTAAATTTCGATTATAGAATGAAAAATATTCAGTTTCCTTCTAAAATTCACTTTAACAAATCCCAAAAAAACTACCTACATATTTCCACGAATCAAAGAACTTTCTAACGAAAGTCAGGTACTTACCCAAAAAAATTTCCATAAAAACCATCCACAATAATTCATAGCAGTGGCATTTATACATAATTAGGAGGTAGGGTACCTGTAGTGACCATCATAGGTATAAATAACGGGAACTAACAAGAAGTACCTATAGTGTGCCAATCCCATTGACCACAGGTACTTTTTGCAGATTTCTGCACTGTTAAAGTACAGTAAACACTCGGAAAGATATTTATCTTCAGGGAAATGACAAAAATGAACGCATATTGTTAAAAGATTCCATGAGCGGACGTTTCTAGAGGAAATTTAAAGGTCAGAATATTTATCCATTTTGTGTTGAATGAAAAGATACAAAAGAGAAATAATTTAATTCGCAGAATATTATTTTTAATTTCACACAATGTTTCCAAAAAATTTCAAAATTTTTAAATATAAAATTAAACAGTGCCTAAACTATACTGCAAAAAGGAAATTGAACATTGAATAGAGCCGAAGAATATCATAGTGAACTGAATAAGAAGTTTGCTGTAATATCAATAATAAGATAAGAAATGGTTTGATATTTTAAGCTTTTATATAAAAACTTTTGCTTAAAATTTTATTATTTATTCACGCTGCCACTGAATGTACATACAACTTGCTGTCAATAATTGTTGAATTTACCAAAAGTTTGGTTTCTATGGCTAAAAGATTAAGGCTATCGGTCTTTTTGACTGATGATGTACACTTGACAAGCAATTTTAAGAAATGTTTCAAAAGATGACGGCCACTTTCCGTTTGTGGGCATTCGGCAGCTGTTTTTTTCAAATAGTTTACTTATTTATTTTGAGAATTGTACCGGCCACTTAAATACAGCAAATACTATTTACACAAATATAAGATTTGAACAAACCATATTAGTTTTAGTCCCAAAAAGGTATGTATCTTTATTTTAAATAGTTTCAGAATGGAACAATAAATTATTCACTAGTATACGTGTTTGAAATCAAATGTTATTTATTTATCGATAGTTTTTTTGGAAGTCATTATCTTGGGTCTTCTGCCCACAACATTATCTATCCTGTTCTCAAGTGGATGTTGTTTATCACATCAATTTTTGTTTCTTGTAGAATGTGGTCTAATCAGATCGTTGACAACTTTTATCTCAATAACGTTATTTATGTAAGTATTGGCATTGTATAAGTGGACGTAATGGTTTTTATATAGGAGAAAAGTAATACTGTAACAATAAGATATTTAATTATTTGGTTTTATCACCATTTCTTTTATAAAAACACTCTCCGTAATAATGGCATGAAATTATTTGTTCTTTTAGCAAACTGAGAAGTTGAATTTTTCTCTATTAGTGATTAATATTTTTTTCTATTATTAACTTAGGTCAATAATGGATAAATTCAAATATTTTGAGAAATCAGTGATAGTAGTTCAACAAAAGCTTGTGCAACATAATTTTGTAAACCCAGGAGATTGTCTTTAACATATTTGCTGCTTGAAATTTCCTATCAAGATGAAATTATTTGAATAAAAATGCCATTAGTTTAAAATTCGCGCTCAGCCAAAAATGACTGACGACATAACGAGTACGTTCATAATATATCGAAAACTGATAGTGTACTTGTCATTCAGACGACAGAGTAAACGCTTCTCGTGGTGCGTTTGTGAATTATTTTCAATTTTTTTTCTACATATGACTATAACCTCATTTAAAAACCAGGAGGAGTGATTTGAATTTAAGTTGGCAATTCTGTAGACCCCTGATTGGTCAGATTCCACCCAGTTTCACACAACACTTTTTAATATTGACATCAGCTGATAGTTTTCATTTTTGATAATTTTGACAGATATAGGTACTTAATTTGTCATCGCATCCGCTCTTGTTTTTTATTATTTTCACTTAGTTTCGTTGAAACTGTTCCTTTTAAAACTTCAGTAAGCATTTGTATTGAATATCTGCGATTATGGATCCTTCTACTTCGAGTACCAGCTCCTCGTTCAGTCCAGTACGACAATATAAATGGTGAACTTATAGGTCATTTAGGACCGTCAAAAATCAAATACATTCATATTCTACAATTTCTCAAGCAATTGGTAAGATGATTACTTTTATATTAACATGGTATTGAATGATCATCATTTTCCTTACGAGGTGGAGGAACAAAATACAGTGCAGCAAATATTAGTGGAATACCAAGACTTTTGAAAAATTGTGATGAGTGAATTAAAAATGCTGTAGTCCTTTGAATGAATGTACTATTTGTGTATTATATGCATTGTATTTTTACATATTTGAAAAGATATCGTCAAAAGTCTATGGAGGTTATAAGCTATTGAAGGATTAAAACCTATATAAAAGAGTGGGTTTTGTGAAAATATACTGAAAATTATGGAATAATTTGAAAAACTAACTAATTGACTTCCTTTTTATTGCATTCAGTTATTTGCTAATTAAAAACAGCTATATTAGAGTGATGTGTATGTTCTGCTCTATACGAAACAGGACAAAGTTTTACATATGACAGAATACCCTCGAGAATACCCGTCTGTTTAACATCTAAATAATCTACTAGAGAAACGAGAAATCAACTGATGACTATGCGTGGCTGATTTCTTCATCAATCAAGGCAAATTTAATAGATTTGATTACTTTTTCGGAACACACCCTTTAGTAACTAATCTGGTTACTTTTAGTGGTGTGAGTAATGCTTTTCAAATTACTCCTCCTGGTTATTAAATATGACTATGGTAGTGGAAAAAATAATAGTCTTCACCACCACCCTGTATTTACTGCCAGCTTTTTTCGATTCCACTCTTAATATTTTATTTCAATTTATTAGTTGCTTTTTTTTACCACCAATCTAAAATAACCTAAGTTAAACTTAGCTAAGCTAGCGTTCGTTTTGCCAATGAAGTTAGATTTACTAAGATCAACTGACCTCCCCGCTTGCCTCCACCAAGTATGTCGGATTTTTAACTTAGCAAAATTTATTAGCTAAGTTTAATCGCGAATGCAAGAGAAGTCACTCATTTTTGACATCTGATAAAGATTCTAACCTTAAAATACATATTAGAAGCTCTTTTCATAGAATCCGTTTTGAATTTTTTTTTATTCATAAATGTTTACCAGTAAATCCATTTTCTGAGCTACTAGCTTCCTGCTTTTAATGGTAATTTTTATTTTAATTAACCTTAGAAGTTGAAAGTTGTGATTCAATAAATTCTTGATTTATTAATTTGTTTATCTAATTCCACTATCAAATGTGACACTTTACGTCACTCCTTGACGTTAGGTAGCGTCACATTTTTCATAACAGTTATGAAAAGTAGTTATGTAAAAACTTTACGTAACTGTTTATGTTTCAACATAGAGATACCACATGAGTTTCAAAGAATAATTTATTAATTAGGTAGGTACTGTCAAAACTGACAATTATTTCATTATTTAAACTGTACAATTAACCCATTATTCTAATTCAATAGTATTTTGAGATTTATAAACATTGAAAACATTATTCAGCACACAGTTATTTAAAGTAAGTCAATTTTCTGGGTGAATACATCATAGTAACAATACTTCTAACACCATTTGATTCCACTTCAATATTATCATTGTAATTGAAGATTTTATTGAATATTATGGAAGCGCGGAATTAGATAAAACGTTGTACGTAAACACGTTATGAAGAGAGCGACATTGTTCAACACGCGTAGATAATTTGCAGAACTCGCTAGCGCTCGTTTTGGCAAATATTACGCTTGTTGAACAATATCGCTCTTTTCATAACTAATTACGTAAATATCTATTACATTTCCATATTTGTATGCAAATGCGCTTGCGCCGATATTGTCGACTTTACAGCGTTTGAAATGCTCAGCTAAGAATTCTGTAGTTAGCTAAGCTAAACTGGGCAATAGAAAAAAAAGCATCTTTTACCAGTTGCTATTTAAAAAATGAAACTTCGATACCTTCCACTGTTTTGCAGATACCCTGTATAGTACGAAATATTTTAATGTGGCCATTATTAAAAAATATATTTTTTGTTAGAAACATTTTTCATAACATCTGACAATTCGATCTAGCAAATTCAAACGTGTACGGTGGGCCACCCTGTATGTTTCGACGGTTTACTTTGTTCAATTCCAATTAATTAATAAAAAAATTTGAAAAATGTAGTTCTTTTTTACTCAAAATAAAATTAATTTATGCTTTAGTATCTAAATTTGACCGACTACGAATCTGTTTCTAGTTCTATTTTTTTTTTTGTTCTAAACATCATTGTTGATATCGCCGTATTGCGCTCTTTCTTCATCCACCGTTACTCCTAAATGTTACATACTCACTTTTTCCCCATCAATATTAACGCCCATACATTAAGTTTCCCGCTGCCCTCCTAAAAATGACATTAACTAAACGATTAGAATAGAAAAAACGTACTGTTAAACCATTAGACGACATTACTTAATTGCCTAACACTATTTCCTGTACCGCTATTATCAGTAAATTTACCGCTAGTGCTTGTACTATTCACACCTGCATACAGGTGGGGGCTCGATAAAGAGCGCTGGAGAAGGTACTTAAAAAGGGTTAGTTAATCGAAATAAGAAAGAGGTTAAATAACGGTACATCGTAATCTCGAAATTGTTGACGGCGAGCTAAAGAATCTCGACCCTTGTCAGAAAGGCCTTGAATCGAAAGGACACCAGGGGCGTGCGTGCCATGTGTGTGGGATGAATATATGAATAAATTAATTCTGGTTGTAGGTCACGAGTAAATGATACTTTGAAAGTGAGTTGATTCTTTAGAGACAAATGTTTGAGTAGTTTTAACAGTTAGTTCTGGTAAATAAAAATAATTCGGAGATTAATACTGATTTAGATTATTAGGAAACAATGTCCAATTATGTATATATAAAACATCTTGGTGCGTTTTTATTATCACACCGAACCAGCATAGTCTTCTCTCCATTTATTCAACGATTCGGTAGAGCCAAGCTGATTAACATTTTTCCCTAACTCTTTGTATTAATAATGAATGATATTTCATGTGATATTATCGTGAGGGACGCCATCAAAATATTAAAAAAACTTAAAACACATTACGTTCGAAGAAATGGTAAAAAAGGCAGGTCTGTGATTAATCCTAATCAAAATACCACAATAGTGAACCGTTTAAATGTATTAGAAACGTTAACCCTAATCTTTGACTTGAGAAATTTAATTAGCTTTTTTTTTCAAGGAACCGTCCCTTCGCCGGTACCACCTCAGCCTCCTGGGCTTATTGTGGATACTCCTAGTGTTCTGGCTACAACCTATTCAGCCAATCCCTGTATTAGTTCATACAGGTTCTTAGCTGGTTGATTGTAGAACTCTTCTGGAGTCATTTGGGTTCTGCCATACAGTTTCTGCCTTCTGTGGTCCAGCGACTCACAGTTGCATCGTATATGCAGAGCTGTTTCGGTATACTTTTTGCATCTTCTGCATGTAAGGTCTCCGTTATACAGCCCTATTTTGTTTAGGTGCTCATTTGTGGGAAAGTGTCCCGTAAGTAGCCCCGTAGTCCCGTTATGGTGCGTAGTTTGTTCCTGCTCATTGAGAGCAGTTCTTTCGCTACTTTTTCTGATGGTTCTTTTATGAATTTCTTCCCATGTATTTGCCTGGTCGTATTCTTCCAGTGTTTATTGTGTTGTTCTTTCAACCACCCTTTTAACCATGACCTCGTTAAGCATCTGGGGATGCCCACGGCAGGTTCGGGCCCGTTCATCAGAGTTGACGATCCTACTCTTGCGAGTTCGTCAGCTTTTTCATTGCCTGCGACTCCTTTATGACCTGGGACCCACTCCAGTGTTACACTGTTCCGAGTCGCCAGTCTTCTAAGTTCTTCGCCGCATTCCCATACTAGCCGAGAAGTCACCCTATAGCTCTGAAGTGCTTTAAGGGCGGCTTGACTGTCGTCATAATATTATTTAATTTAATTAGTTTATGTTTAGATTACGCACAAGCGTGACATATCAATCGGGGGAAATTAAATCATTCAAAATAGGATGCAGACGTACCTTTGGTACGGAATTAAATGGAATATTTTCCAAGGCTTTTATCATTTAATAAACGCAATGTTCTGGTAACGGGACCAGTAAAAAGTATCTCAAAAATGCCATTAAAATTGAAAAACTGGGTGAGTGAATAAAATAAGTGAGTAAATAAGCCGAATCTAACATACTCATCACCTGAACTATCATGTTTTCGAAACATGGTTTTTAAAACTTGGGGGTGACCTCCAACCTCGGGACATTTTAGTTTCCAAGTCTCTTCACAATGTCTTACTTGTTTTCATTGCTGCTTAAAATTACTTGATCTCATCATCCTTATTTTCTCCCAATTACACTCTCCAATGCTGCATGTATTCCTCCAACCATCCTTATTTTCGTGCCTATATGAAACCCTAAACTTCATTATCATTTCAATCTTGTGCCTTTAATTTATTTTGAAATACAGTACTTGGTGATATTAATATTTTAATCATTTCAAGGCGTATTCTCAGCGATTATCCTTTTGGTAGCTTCCATTTATGAATGTGGTTAGTTTATTTTACTTTTCAAATGGCTCTATCTTGAGTTATATATTTTTTCCCTTTTTTGGTAACTGTTCTTATTCAGGTAGCACTACAGCCTGTACTCTACTCCGCTATTTAAAGTCCTGTATTTGTTTTATTATTTCAGAGAATAAGAAAGATCTACGTTATACTTATTTTATTTCATCTTTATTTCATCTTTGGCAATAAAAATAAACACTTTTAATGAGATCATTACCATTAATTGATATATTATCTGAAAGACAATGTGACGAAAAACATAATCTATTCGCAATTCACATGTTTTTGAACCAGGAAATTATGATATCCCATTATATTCCATTCTCAATTCTTTTCGAATATATCTTAATTGTATTTCAAATCTTTTATTTGCCAAATCGGTAATTGAGAAGTGAACGACCTCTGAAAATCGTTTATTTATTGCTTTTTATGGATTACACTCGACTATCAGTTATAGATTGACGTGTAATAAACTACTATTAAATATGCCACGTCTTAAATCATTTGAAATTTACATTTAAATTGGTTTAACGATTTCTTTTCTGTTCTGTATAATATTGATAAAATGGCAAATTTTATGAAATTGAAAAGCAATGAAAAGACTTTAGATTGTTGTTGAATATGTCAAAAACATGCAAAGAATAACAGAAAACTGAACAAAAATGAATATCCTAAAAATCCACTTATAGAGAAATTCAACTTCTCAGTTGGCTAGAAGATACAGTAATTGTCAACTTCACAGCTAGTAGTGGAAAAAGTATATAATTATTCTTTTATCAATCTATAACCGAAACTATATTTTTTTCTCAGTGTAAATAATTATTTGAATCTTCACTTGACCATCCGCATCAAAATTCTAATCCTCAACAACTAATTAACTGTTAATTGTTAAAGTCTAGATTGCAATCGTTGGTAGAATGTGTATCTAATTCATTCTATATATTACAGCTTGTGCGTCGATAGAACCGACCAACTAACAGTGATCCAAAGAGTTCGTTGAACTTGCCCCAGTGTCCTACTAATCCCAAAGAAAGGTAAGCAAGCCACGGAAAAAGCGACAACACCGTCCATTACGTGGCCTCCAGGAAAAAAGTCACTTTTGTTGTATAATTTATAATCAAATAAATTTATTTTGACAATTTGTATGAGCTTATATATTTTTTAAATAGATACTGTTGATTACTTAAAGATAATTCAATATTTGTATTTGACAGCTTCAAGTCATCAAGAGGTGATGAAAATGACTCATCTTTGTAACTAGAATTCCCGGTGATTCCATCTAATCAAACCAAAAATTCCCGATAAAAGAGAAAGCAGCTTTCTTAATGTATAAGGAATTTGAAGTATTCAAGTGGGACTCCAAAGATACAGAATTTAAATATTCAAATAATAAATTTACAGTAACAATTGTCGCCCACGAAATTTATTATTTTCAATAGGAAATACAATAAATTCAAGTATGTACCGGAAAGAATACATATTTATGATTTTCTGGACCTACCAGACCCAGGGCAGTTAGTTTCCTCCATTATACTCTATTCTTAGCTTTCTCTTTAAACTATTTTCATTTTATGACTCTTTCGAACCATCTTTTTCTCGGCTGTCTGTGGTGAACACACAACATACAAGTGGTCACACTCAGCATCAACATTTTTGACTTACCAGTTTTTTTCACAAGGTTACGTAAACTGACATATTGGTGGTTTCGATTGTATCAAACTCGCGAACGTTTTTTAAAGCTATTTTTTGGCGTACCACTATTTTAAAATTATTGGGTCTTTTTTAAAAACATTTCATTTGAGCGTTGAAACAATGACGTCGTAGACGGAATGTTTCAGAACACTTTGCATTATATTGAACCAAAGAATAAGGAGCGGTTCAAAGCTGTCAGTTGTCATTGTATTTTGTTCATATATGTATATCGCAGGACCCCATAATCTATGTTAGCAAGGAGACCGAAAACCAAAAACAACATAGAAGTAAAATTGCATACCCTTTTTTTTTGTTAAAAATGTTTCAAATGACTATTGACAATTTGCTATTGACAGTGGATGAAGAGACTGCGGAAAAATTGAAAGGTAATCTTTTCATTACTTTAAAAATATCTCAAAATTTTCAGTATTTCTGTACACTCATTATCAATAAGTATATCTTCAGTACCTCAGTCAAAACCAAAATATTTCTGATGTACAAAATTCTGCCTTGTTGGTACCGCTTTCATTTTCATATTATTTATTATTTCAGATCCCGTTCAACGCCAAAAATTAGCTTAAATGGCAAAAGGCGCAGATGACAGATGTCACGAATGACAGTTCGTTACCGCTGACGAACATCAATCAGACGAAGTGTCTGTTTGTCAGGTTTGTTGGTGCGTTATCAGTGTAGTTTGATAGCGGAGTATTAAGAAAACGAAGCTAATTACTAGATGTTGGTTGTCCAGGGAGGTCTCCAAGAAACCAGAGAATAGATGATAATATAACAACAACAACGACTTGTCAAATAAAAAACCATTTTTTAATGTTCATTTGAAATACACAAAAGTATTCATTTTAGCGCAATATACATGTTGCGCTAAACTGTCCTCTTCTTCTTTTGCCCAATTAGAGTCCGATTGAGTTCAATTTTTGTCTGTCCTTGCCTAATCTTTCTACGTACCCAACCACTTTAACCTCTGTGTTTTTATTATTGATGTTATTTTTAGCTCTCTGTACAACATGTTTCAAGAATTTGCTCTACTAGGTGTTTTTATGCCTCTCTAAGCATTTCACGTTCCCAAAACATTTAAAATGTAACGTTATATAGGTATCGATGAAAAGTATTTTTAAATAAATAAACTAAATTTATTATTTTCTGTTGTGGAAACATTTCATTTCAGGTCTTTGTATACGACTTGCGACATCAGTGGAACATTTAAATCAATTGGCGAATGATAAAAAGTTTAATTTGCAAATATTCCAAATTCTAAAATAACATATGGCTTTCGGACATTACTAGTATTCATCTTAGCAACAAAACAATTCGGTGTCATTTGAAGCCAAACATCCAGTAATCTAATATTTCGTCCTCATTTTGTTGACGATAATTAGAATTGTTTCATAAAGAAGGATGATAATTGTGCCTTTTGTGCATGACATGAAGAGTTTCTGCAGGTGTGCACTAACAATCTACTGCAGCTTTTGATGGTAGATTTAAAAAAAATATCCCTGACCCCACCTACTTACAACTTATTTCTTTCAAGCACGAGTTTTATTTGTATTTTGTCGGGCTTTGCATATTTTTTAAATATTTGTTTATTTTATATTAACAAAAATACGCTTAATTCATTTTATTGTGATACAATTTAATCAATTTGCATGACCTAGTTAAATATTTTTAAAAATTTTAAAAAAATTAATTAATTTCCGAATATCGAGCGATATATTTTTTAATATTTTCTCAGATACTCTGCTTTATCTATCCGAACCGTTATTTTATTATTTATTACTAAGACTTTAATTTAATTAAAGATGATTTCATATTTAATGATAATGGAAAATATTGACTATGCTTACGGTGTATCCATATTACAGTTTATCTCACAATTAAATAACATAAATGTTTTTGTATTTATTACCTTATGATATTGCTGAGGTCGATGACTTCTGTATTTTTTTTTGAATAAAAATGCGCAAGAGTTACAAAATACTTTTTCATAATTAGCGAACATCTTTTATCTTCATTTTAAGATTATTATTCCATCCAAATATGTTATAAAAATAAATCTGAATCCAACAAGTAAAGTTAGCCATTACTATAAAAAATAGCAATACCTTTACGAAATAGTGGCAGAATTTGGAGCTTAGTTTGACATTTTTGTAAAATTGAACACAACTAACACCACAAATTTAATTTTCAGTTTATTTAAAACAAGTATTCCCAACGGATCATAACAAGTCAAAACGACCAATAGTAGGCATCAACCCCTTTAGATTTTGATGAATTTTTGGTGAGAAGAGAAATTATCTTTAAAAAAAAATTGTGTCATCCCCTTTGAAATTAACCCTAAACGATTTAAGTATACATACATACAAGAAGCTCAGTTGATTTTTTGTAATGTCTACTGAAATTTTTTTTCCAAAATATTTATTTTTCTGCATAGGAAATGATCGTTATTAAGTTTGTCCATTAGCCGATCAAAGGAAATAGTCAGCAACTGAAATTGACTTCGGAAAAAGCTTAAAATATGTGAAACAATTTTAATTTTTCTCCCAAAAATTAGTCAGTTATTGAACGGTCAAAATATATTTATGAAGTCATTACCATAACCTATTAATAATAGCTTTCTACAAAAGGAAATACTTTTATTAGCAATATCTACCAGCCCACCAAATTCTGATGTATAAGTTTTTCATTTCAAACCACTTTAAATTATTTTAATTCTTAATAGTTCATTAGAATTCGTCACTAGACGGTTTTTAGATGAATACAAATCACAGATCATATTAGTTTGATGATCCTTAAAACAAAACAAAATGAAATAGTCAGATGCTGGCGAATTTCAAATGAAAGTACAATGAACCTTTCAAAAAATGTAACCTTGAGCACAAAGATTATTTATCAGATAGAAAATTGCGTCACTATAGAAACTGTTTTTTTAGGAATACTTTGCTTGATTCCTTTAATTCACGATGATAAAAGAGGCACCCAGAAACTTAGGAAATCCAAGGATTTGACACTGATTGTAGCAAAATTAGGATTCCTCTGAGGCTTAGTGCCTTTTTGCAATGAATAAACTGTGTTAAAAGGTTAAAACTGTAGGTAATTATTCTCTAAAATTTTGGGAAATGTGTAATAACAATTTTATATGGAGAATTTTCAGCCATAGGGAATTAGAATACGATGTATAGCCACAAATTAGTTTTTGCTAAATTTTTTTTTTGCTTTTTAGCGGTTACCTTTTAGAGAAATCGTTGCCCGTGAAAACATAAATCGATATTTTTGAATTGGTTAAATTATGTGTAAGGTTGTTTGCAGAATATGCGATGTTTACATTGATATAAAGTTGAATAACCTCCTGGATTTCGCATTTCTCGATGACTACGTGGAATTCCAGCAAGTTTTTTATTCAACGCTCAACAATGATCACCAAGTAGATTCCTGATTACACAGCATTCAAGCCACATTGATTGTGATATTTTATATACCTACCTTAAAAATTCGGTTCCTAAGTATGAGTTCAAGGTCAAATCACATAATAATAAATGATAAAAGAGATTTGACCGATAAGAGGTGTGTAAAATTAAAAATATTTTAAAAATAATATCGAATGTTTAAGAAACACGGAAGATATAAGAAATAATAAATAGCAGACATATTTATAAATTGTTTTATCGGCCATAATAACATTTTTTCCAAGAGTAAGCTACAATTTATGTTTGGAAATAAAATGAAAAATCAAAGAAAAGATAAAGCTGAATATAAATGATGAACAAAAAGATTCAAACCGAGAGCAAATTGGTTGAAAATTAGAAACAAGATAGGAGAAGAAATATTTGCACATATTAGCGCAGATAGGAAGCAGAAGGAAAAATAATGTAACAGAAATAAATCTCTAGCCAAGAAATAAAGCAGGATGGGTACATAAATTATTACAAGACTATATCTGAAGCTCGCGAGGACATTTTGAGAAGGAAGATAATCCTGTACAGCTCAACCAATCTGATTAGAGCTTCTTGCGAAAAATCTTCTATCATATGACGTCTATGAGTCATAATAACAAAGACTCTGCTATAATAATTCACTGAAATATCAAAAAGATACTCACAGGTTATTGACCTATCAGGAAACAATTCACGAAAGTGAAACAACTACTCCTCGGACTATATAGCGTGACAGATATTGATACTTTAATTGTTTTTTATTCTCAATTCTACAAATTCAACTTAAACACCTTATGTTTTCGGTGATAAAATTTAAAATATTCACGGTGAATTAATTTTTATTGATAAGTATAATACAATTGTTAGATTTTCCAAATATTTATGATTATTATCTTTTATTTGGTGAAAATACAAAGTTGAACGTGGGTACTTATACAGGGTGTCCCGTAAATTGAAGACATGATAAATCGTTGAGAAATATTTAAAATACCCAAATGTAACTTTTCTCTAACCTTCTTAGTTTGTGAGATACAGGCTGTTTAAAGGTGAAGAAGAAATACACATTTAATTCCATATCTTCTCGGGGGATGGAATTAAAATTTCAAAATATTTCGTAGATTATTGACTCTTCAAAAAATATCGCCAGTATTGATTATGTCAAATTCTAATCAGCCAGTGGCTAAGTGGCCAGTGGTACGAGGATTTCGTAAACTTTTATTGTACCATATTTTTGAAACACCCTGTATTGAGATCTAGAGGGTTTTGTCTGCAATTCTTTATTAGATTTCCTACATAAAAGGTACTCTTTGTTAAACTCGATAGAGCACTCCATTTTCAATATTTTTAATTATTTATTGCAGTAAGACATTTTTTTATGTTGTAATGTTTGTAAACAATACATTTGTATAGTAGTCGTAAATATTTTCTTAACACTTCATCTTCCCTTAAATAATTATGAATTACAAACCCATAAGAAACGTTTGTGTTGAAATTATTTGTAAATGATCTTCAAGTACTACATATTTATTTAAAAAAAACAAGTGTCTTACTTTAATAAAAAGTAAAAAATCTTGAAAATGGAGTGTTCTATCGAGTTTAACAAACAGTACCTTTTATGTAGGAAATTTAATAAAGAAGCGCATACAAAAGTTTTTAGGTCTAAATACAAGGTGTTTCAAAAATATGGTACAATAAAAGACTACGAACCCCTCGTACCAAACCACTGGCTAATTAGAATTTGACATTATTAATACTGTTGATGTGTTTTGAAGAGACAATATTCAGCAAAAAAATTATAAATTTGTACCTTCATCCCCCAGGAATATATGAAATAATATGTGTATTTCATCTACACCTTTAAACTTCCTGTATCTCAAAACTAAGAAGGTTAGAAAAAAATTGCATTTGGGTGTTTTAAATATTTCTTAACGATCTATCATGCCTGTAATTTTCGGTATTTATTTACGGCACACCCTGTATAACAACTTATTGGTACCGCATGTTTTATACTAGTTTTAAAGTATTACTTTTTGTACCCTTGATTATATACATAATAGTCTCTATACTAAAGGGTTGTACCAACGCTCTATTTTTAAAAAGCCGACCTTTTCGCATCTCCATATCAGTTGGTTTTGTTTTTGAGGATTAATTTTTTTTTGAATAATAATTATAAAAGTGCTTACCGACTTCGCAGTCTTTCGCCGGCAAATAGGGTATCCAAGGTATCCAAAAAATTTTGGCGGTTTCACTTTAATCCAATAAAAAATGAAAAATAGTCACCCACACCAAACCGTCACCACATCCAAATAAGAAAACTAACAAGATATAATCCTATGAGCCAAGTCAACAATCCATCTAATCGGGCTCCAAAACGTTCCGCACCCCGAAAAAATTAATCTGACATTAAACACTCGGAAGAAATCAACAATCACGTGGTACGGTACCAATGCTGCATAATCTTCAATATCTTTCCGTGTCTTTACCAACGATGTCTTTCGTAAACTAACCGTGGTAAGTAGTAAACTTGACCGTGTGTTTCAAGGTAGCGTAGCCGCTCATCGGTGATTACTGGAACCTCGATCTAACGGAACTCGCAGGTGAACAACCTCCAAAACTTGGTACCCAGTACTTTACAACATTGTTGCCGGATGTACAGAAAATCTGTGAATAGTGGTATTTCTATGAGCATTGATTTGAACTGAGAGAGTACTTTGAACTTGTCTGTTTCTAACAGCGCAAACAAATTTATAAATAATTATTTACATTTATTTATATCGCTGACACCCCAAGATGTTTTTTTTATTAATCTTTATCTTTAATAATTTTTACAATAAAAAAACTATCACAACCTATTTGTACTACTACTATAATACCTAATTCAATAAGTAGAATTAATAAAACAATAGTAATTATTTTCAAA
>CAJUYH010001018.1:0-53902 GCA_910591685.1 Galerucella tenella | reverse complement strand
AAAAAAAAAAAAAAATGTTAGTTAGTTAGCACCTGATGATAAAGAAATGTTTTTTTTAAAACCACTAAAAAATAATATCTTGCAAGGAGTTTACTCAACAAAAACAATATTAGAGAAATATCCAAATATTAAAAAAACCCATCTGTTTTTTTTCATGCATTCACTGGATGTGATACCACATCCGCTTTCTATAAAAAATGAAAAAATGGTTTTATTAAAGTTTTTGATGATAATCAAAAATTACATGCAGCAGTTGAAAATTTTATGGTTGAAGAACAAAATGAAGAAGTGCTTTTTAATGATGGTATTGATTGTATTCTAGCAATGTATGGTGCTAAAACTGCCAAATGCTTAAATGAACTGCGATATAAACGTTTCATACCATTATAGCTTCAAAAAATAAAAGCGTACAACTTAATTGGGGATGGGTAATTTGGTCCCCGCTACCTGTGTTAATCCTTTGGTAGCCAGGCACTTCGATAATCCGGCTGGTACTTTCGCCCTCAAACTAAAATATAATTATTTCTGCTTCTTGGAAATTTTTAGGAATAACAGGTAGTTTAGACGGATATAAAACCCTTATATTATTATAATTTGCAATCATTTGAATTATTACTTAGTTTGAGTACGTGTGAATTGTTGTGAGAAAACAAATTATGGAGGTGAAAATTATTAAAAGTAATCGTGGCAAGGATTTACTTGTAGTTAACGGTTACAAGTTTAATTTCCACAAAAAACTGAAAACTTCAGAAAAAACTTGTTGGAAATGTACCAACAGAAAATGTAAGGCCTTCATCCGAACACTGTCATCTTGCGGACATTTCAACGTTAAATAGGCAAACAGTTTCTGCAGTTTGCAAGAGAAAAGCTGTTGGCGATATTTCTGAAAAACCGTCAAAAATTATACGAGTGGCATTGAAAGAAAATTTACCAGCGACACTAACAACCAGGGACGTCGAGTACGTTAGGAAGAATATGTATAATAGTCGACGTAAGTTTATACCAGCGCTTCCGAAAAATATTAACGATGTACATGAAATTTTGAATTCGATTGACGTAAAAACTTCACGTGATGAACAATTCCTTTTTATTAATTGTGTGTTAAATAATATCATTGTGTTTACGTGTCTTTCAAATCTTGAAGCTCTGGGGAAAACGCAACGAATCTACGTCAACGGCACATTTGATTATTGTGCCAAATATTTCACACATGATGTACATGAAATTTTGAATTCGATTGACGTAAAAACTTCACGTGATGAACAATTCCTTTTTATTAATTGTGTGTTAAATAATATCATTGTGTTTACGTGTCTTTCAAATCTTGAAGCTCTGGGGAAAAAGCAACGAATCTACGTCGACGGCACATTTGATTATTGTGCCAAATATTTCACACAAATGTTTACAATTCACGGTTTTTTACACGGACATTACATACCTTTAATGGTATGCCTTCTACCCAATAAAAAATCGGAAACATACGAAAGACTGTTTCTTTTGGTTCAAGATAAGTGCTCCAAAATTAATATTAACTTCGATTTTAAGGAAATAGTGTGTGATTTTGAAATGGCCATAAATAAAGCCGTTCGAAAAGTTTGGCCTTCCACCCAAATCATCGGATGCAGATTTCATCTCGCCCAGGCATGGTTCCGGAAAATTATAACTATCGGTCTAGTTGTGGAATATAACGATGCGAGCAGTGATATTGGTCGGTGGTTGCACTTGACTTTTGATCTTACTTATTTAGATCCTAATGAAGTGGGTGATTGCGTTGCGTTCGAACTATTCGAAAATAGACCAAATGACATGAGATTGGAGAAGTACGCTGATTATCTAATCGAGAATTATGTTGATGAAGAATCTCTTTTTCCACCGACAATTTGGGCCAAAAATTCGTCTGATCTCACGCGAACAACAAACGCTTGCGAAGCTTTTCACAGAACTTTTAACGAATTATTTTACAAAGAACTTCCAAATATAATAACATTTCTTGAGAAATTAAATGAATTCCAAATCGAAACTTATATCAAGTTGCAAAGTTGTAATTTGAAACATTATGTAAGAGACCCTAAAATTAGAAATCGTCAAAAATTTATTGAAAACCTTATAGAAAAATACAAAAACTCTGAAATAGATAGAACTTATTTTTTAACATGTATTTCATTCAAATGTGTGAAATTTTGAAATTCTCATTTGTGTAAAAATTATTTATAAGTTCATGCCATAGAGTTGAAATTAAAACCTTTAAACCATTTTCATGTTTTGATTTTATTTCTTCTTTGAACCTAAAGCATATACCTGATTGCGGGGACGAAATTACTTGTAGGGAATTTATACCTGTCAGCCATGGGGACCAAATTATCTCTTGAAATTTCGTGACGTCATCTTTGGGGACCAAATTACCAACTCCGACTTAATTCCTTACCTCCGACAGAAGATGCAGCAAAACAACATATTAAAAGAGTCTACTCACAAGTTCAGCAATGGAAAAATAATTCAACGATACCACCTGAAGAATGGGGTTGGCGAAAAGAGAATTATTTAAAACCAATCAAAATGACACAACCAGCAGCACCTGACAACGTTTTAAAATTGATATTTTGCTCTTGCAAAACAGGATGCGGTTCAGTGTGTGGCTGCAGAAAAAGTGGTCTCCATTGCTCACCAGCCTGCTTAGTTTGCAGTGGAAATGACTGCAGTAACCACCCGCCACTTGAAGAAGATGAAGAAGTCTCCGAAACGCGAAATGAGAATGAAAATTAAATGTACTTTTTTTGTATATTAAATAATGAATTTTCTATGGTCAATAAAAAATTTATATTTTGGTCCACAAATTAATTCCATGTCATTACTACACAGAACAAACTTATTGATAATTGTTTATAAAATTCATTAATATATTTACAAGTTTTTAATGGATATTGTATAGTAGAAATTTTTTTTGTGCATAAATATCACAGATATTGTTTAAACAAGATAGTTCCGTCCCCACTCCAAAAGGTTTCTGATTTTAAAGAATATAAAAAAACAAAATTTTGAAAAAAAAAACATCAAAATCGGAGCTGTTCTTGAGGACTTCCGAAGATTGCCTGTTTTATGTATTCATTGACTCCACTATTACACCAACTGAAAAAACCTTTTAACGCAGATATTCTTGGATAGAGTTGGTCGTATCGATTTTCCCCATCAAGAAAATATTCGTACGCTCGAGGTCATCTATGTACAAAAAGTAGTGATAATTTTCACCCTCGGTTTTACTACATAGCTGACACAACATTCCCTACATAATTCAAAAATCGAACTTTAATTATAAAATAAACACCACAAAGGTGTCTTATTTGTACCTATATGCTATGATACCAATTTGTTTTGTTTTATCGTTATATGTCACAGTTTAATGTATTTACTTTCAACGTTTATCATTAATTTATCGTATTTGTGTCACGTCGAATACAGTAACTAAAAATTATGACCGACGTGTCTAATTATCTTTCTCGTCAATAGTATCATTCAAACAAATAAGTTTCCTTGTTCATTATATAGACTAACTATAAGCAAATAATCGGTGTGTTTGCTGGATATTTTCCGGTAGCTTCATCTACCACATAAATAGGGTAAAACAGGGAAACTTTGGAGATATTAATATTGGTAATTATAAGGTTGTAAAATTCATTGACAAGCGCGCGTCGTTGTCTTAAAATCGAATTATCAATGGATATTTTATACTTAACTGCTATTGGGCAAAATTAATTACCTTTGGCAGAAAAATTCCTGACAAGGTAAAGAAGCTGGAGAGGGTAGGTAAATGCATAACTATAAAAGGGGGGAAAAATTTACTGAATACATGATAACGAGGAGGGAGGGGAGCTGAGAATAGAGTACACGTATATTTCATATTTTGCTTAGATATTAATTTATAATAGGAAAGTTGATTTCAAAAATTACAAATAATAGGAAATGAACCAATTTCCATTGGAAATTACTCCCAAATTTTAAAATAAAATTCAAATTTCAATGCACTTTCCGACCAACAAACGAGGATTTCCGAACGCTACCGATGATACGTGTGATGTCATATCTCTTGTTTGTTTACTTTTGTCAATATGGCCGGTATTGGATTAGGTAGGTGTAGTTTTGTGTTTATATTGTATTTTAATCAACTATTAATTGCTTCATCGACGTAAAGATATCATTTATATGTTTGTTTGAGACCATTACGTGTTTGTGTGTGCTTTTTTTTATAACGTAAAGTGGAAAGTGGACATAAATATTCGATATTTCCGAGGAAATTTTGAAAACTTTGAGAAGAAAATATTCTATTTACTAGTTCAGTGTTCAGTGACGATTCTTTTATATTTTGTGAGTAAAAATATGGCTAGCGAAGGTTTTGTAAAAGCACAAACTGATAACTTGCCATAAATAGACTCAGTTATTATGCTACCTGAATTTATGAAGTCAAACAGCTGCTTTAATGCAGATGAAATAAGAGGAGTTAAAGTATTATCGTAAGTACGATTTAAACTACGTATTATATATAATATATACCAACTATATTTCGATGTGTGGTCGTAAGAAAATAATGTTTTTATGGTTGATTCCTAGACATATAGGTACATAACCTCAAACTATTAAAGAATAAAAATTACCAGCATAAAAGTAAGTACTTACATTAAAACGGTCTTCACAAACAAAAGTAGTAGTATTTGTCGAAATATCGTCTTTGTTTCGACGCATAGCTTGCAACCATAATGCCCTTCTCTTATGTGTATTTTTGCTTGCACCACTAGGTAAAGTAACAAATATTTTAACTGGAGTTTTAATAGAAGTTGATTTACACTCTGGAACATTGCAATACTTGGAATACAAAGTTTTTTTCGGCTTTATCCATTTTTAAAGCATTCAGAAACAAATTAGGTCACAATAACTCAGAGCGTGATACACGAATAAGAACGTAAACAAATGACGTCACTCCATGGGGCAGCCATCTTTATGACGTTAAGCGCGGACTTTTATTAGTTTATATTTTTTTGAAAAAATAGGCATGCAAGGTGTTAGGAGACCTGATAAAGCGTCAATTCCCACCTATAGCAAAATGTATGCTTGTAACCTATTGCGACATTGTTTTCTTTTATTTGCGGTGAAAATACTGTTTTTTATCTAGAAAAAGCTTAATATGAAAGTTGTAGATTTATTAAAAAGCTACATCTTTTGTGTAAACAAGTCTTAAAATAATTTCTGTTCCTCGCATGAAATGATTTATTAATTATTTAATACGCAGTATAAAAATGACTTTAAGTTGAAATCAACAATTTTCTATGCTCAAATTCAGCTCTCCCTATTGTTCTACTCCTTCCACATCCCCTGTTAGCCCCTGTTAGTCCTGTTGTTATTGTTCACCTACTTACAAAAATTCTAATCTGATGTCATTATGCCGCTCAGGTTTAAAGGCGATTTCTTCCACAAATGGTTTTTGGCATCAATGCAATTTTCCAGCACATGACAATAAGGACATTGCAAACCCAGGTTTCCCACAACGGCATCTAAATAAGAGGGGAGAAAGCTCAATTAGATCACTATAAAATAGCCAATTAGCCTCGAGACTGAAACTAACTGAAACTTCCATGTTATTTCTTGCCGGTGTCCTCTCACCTCCTAGTACAAGAAATCGCACATTAACCAGGAAGTCGCACTGGTACAGGATGTGCTCTGCAGTTTACTCCTCTATGTGACAGAATCTGCACATGGCTTAGTCTGTCAACCCCATTAGTTTTGCGTGCGTGTTAAGATTACAGTATGCCCTGCTTACAACATACCTACTACGGTCTTGAGAGTTCTAAGCTTAATAATAGAATGAATGAATTGTTAAACTCATGGCGATTACAAGAATTGTGAGATATCTTTGAAGGTAAGGAAATAAATGACAATTATATTCAAGTAGGTAGAAGTAACAAGCAAGCAAAATGTACCTCAAACATACACATTTCTCAATTAAACCTGTCAGATCTACTCCAAGAACTCCAAAAAACTACTATGGGGAAAGCATTAATGAGCTCACTTAAGGATAGTCAAGGCTATCCTGTGGATACCATTGTTGGTTATGTTTTAGATCATGTGGGTATATTTAATTTCAACAATGTATGGTTTCCATTTTATAAATGTATGGTATCTATTTTAAAAATGTTTAGTTTTCTTTTTAATAGATCAAAATATTCAGCAGCAAGTTTTTTATTCCTATCCAGCTTTCCTACCAAACAGTTTTATGCATAAATAGAGACCATTAATTTTTATTAGATTTAAACATGTTTGTAATGAAAATACTGTAATTTTAATCCGTGTCCAGACTAACCATCGACCAATTCGATCGACTATTCCACACATACAAAACGAAAGTCAACTTTGTTGTTCGACGGCTTAGACAAATATTTGTGAAAAAGATATTTTCCTAAGGAACCTGATTATTTAGAGAACCGTGTGGAAGTTACCCATACTGCTTAATTTAGAAACATTTCAAAAGCTCACTATTAATGAGGTGGAATTGTCATTTTTCCCAAATCGAATATAAATTGTATTCAAAGTATTTCTAATAACAAAATAGTAAATTCAAAAAGATTAGCATCAATTTGAAGACGAGGACTAGTTTCCTTAAAAAAATCCAAAAACAAAATTCTCTGGCTATATACTCCTCATCACTCCACACATACTACAACCATATCAAACGCTTTATTTTAGAAAATATCAAATTCAATTATTCAATATCCAAATTGAACGTTATTCCACATATTCTACAAATTTACTGCCAAATCCAGTGATCAATCTAATTTTCATATCCATACTTTGTATAAAGCTGTGCTCCGCTGTGACAGTGAATTGAAAATTTATAAAGTTGCCAATAGTGTTCTGTGAAAACGAGGACAGTTGAATGTGCATGTCCAGCCAACTTTCGCTTTGTGCGGTCACGCTCGGTGGCTGTTTTTGACAGAGCCATTTTGACCGCAAAAGCTTTGATGTTTAGAAAGCTATTAACTTAATGCCTCACACCGTTTTAGAGTCAACTGAAATATCTACTTTTACTGTTGCTTAGTCGTTCTGATATGCTTGTTTTTTATTAAAATATATTGAAACTATTGAAATGATATAGTCGAGCCGTTCTTATAATAGTTTGCCACTTTCGAATATCCTCGGAAATAGCGAATATTTATGTCCACTTTCCACTTTACGTTGACTTTTAAAAATAAAAAAAAGCACACACAAACACGTAATGGTCTCAAACAAACATATAAATGATATTTTTACGTCGATGAAGCAATTAATTGTTGATTAAAATACAATATTAACACACAACTACACATAACCTAATGCAATACCGGCCATATTGACATAAGTAAACACAAGAGATATGACATCACACGTATCATCGGTAGTGTTCGGAAATCCTCGGGTTGTGGTCGGAAAGTGCATTGAAATTTGAATTTTATTTTAAAATTTGGGAGTAATTTCCAATGGAAACTGGTTTATTTCCTATTATTAATAATTTTTGATATCAACTTTACTATTATAAATTGATATCTAAGCAAAATATGAAATATGCGTGTATACTCTATTTGCCTAATTCTCGTCTAATTTGTGTACATTCCACTGCTTCTTCCCAGTTCATGTCTATTTTATTTCCTATTTTTCATCCCACGTCTTTTCCAAATTTTTGTACCGGTCTTTTTCAGTTGATTATTTGCAAATGTTTTTTTTTTAAATGTGTGTTCCCGAAATCTGATTCTGTTATTTTATCATATTTTTCATTATTTCCATGGCTGTAGGTACTTCATAATAAATGTGAGTGCTCAGTAGTCATTGTTATTGCAGTAAAAAGTAGAAATATTATAAAACTTGCAAAACCATCATTGTAAACTATATTCTTTCATTTATTCTATTAACTGTAAAGTTTCGAAACGCCACTGGATTTTATTCTCAGTTAATGTGGATAGGTGTACGTTCTTGCCATGTAGTTATTTTGACACACGTTCTAATTTCCTGTTCGTCATAAATGCAAATGAGATATCGTGACAGTGTCAAAATCTAATTTCCATATTCACTGCCGAAGATAATTATTGTCCTCTTTATATTTTATTACCGCATTTTTTATTGTTATGTGATTATTCAAATGAGATACTTTATCATATTAATTATTTATCTAATCATTGAGTACGGTAAGAGTGCCCAATAGATAAGAGGAGCATAATAACCGCAATCAAAAGTTTAGTTATAATAGTAAGGGCCGGTTTTACAAGAGAGATTTATACTAGGTATAATAGTTATTCTGGGAATAAAGTTATACCAGAATTTATACCTCTTGGAGTGAGAATTGCTATACCGGTGTAAAAAAGCATCGTAAAACCAACTAGTTTTATTCTAGGTATAAATTCTGATGGTATAACTTTATTCCCAGAATAACTATACTACCTAGTATAAATCTCTCTTGTAAAACCGGCTCAAAAATCATATATTTTTATTCAATGATTTTGTGACAAAATATTATTATTGTACTAGTGTTCCGAGAGCACTAGTGAACGAAATAATGAAAAGAAAAAAAGAAATCGTAAAAGGTGATATCAGACGGTTCACTCGAGTGAATGCTTCATTATTCTTTCATTCCATGTTCACACGACTTAGTGTGAATGACAAAGAAAAGAACATTCACCTGTTCTTCTTCAAAATATGTCGTCGGGTGTTGTAATGCGTCTCGGAATCAGTTTAATCCGAGTGAACGTTCTCTTTGTGTGCAGACGGTTCATTTTTCGTTCATTCTGACGGAGTGAATGATACCGAATGAAAAAATCCGACATCGTTGGATCGGTTCATTAATGAATTCATTCAGCACTCTTGTTGCATTTTGAGTTCAGATGTATCATTTCGAGTGAAAGATGCCGAGTGAAAGACAAAAATGAACGAAAAGTGAACCGTCTGATAGCACCAAGCGATGGTGGAAGACAGAGTCCCAGAGTAATTTCTCCAGGCTTCATCTCATAAACGAATAGAGATATTTAAACAGTGGCGGCTAGTAGTACAATTTTTAAGGTGTTCTGAAATTTTTAAAAAAAGTTCACCTTGTAAGAGGGTTACCTACCATAAATTTTATCGTCCTTTCTCCGCATTCCGTGTTGAAATATTGGATTTCTGGAACACACAAAAAATAAGCACTAAGCATCACTTCGCTAAAAAAAATGATTTCTTATTAAGTTAAGTCTAATCTAGCCATAATACTAGCTGACCCTAGTAACGCAAAATTTCATATAATTTTGAAGAATTAGAATTTTCTTGTCTTTTTATTCTCAAACTCAAATACTCTAGATCCGTGACATCTATTTCCGTCCAATCTTTATCGCCACAAAAAAGTGAGCAGGGAAAAAAATATAAGGCATTTTTTTGTTACAAACCATTTTATGAATAAATTAACTAAATTCACGTGTACCTATAACTTTTTCCTCTACATAACCAGTTTTTTCAATAGTGAAAGGCCTACCTTCTGCTTTCAATTCTATCTTTTCTTCATATGAACATTTAAATCTCTTTACATTAATTAAATTGAAGGCTACCTCGCAATAGTTCTTGGAAATTGTTCCAACAATAAAAATATGCAAGTCGTTTATATAAAAAAATTACAACAGTATCTAGATAGGTACGTACAGCTTGGGTGTAAGGAGGAGTAGCACCATCTTCTTGATACCTTGGAACTTAGGGCTCTGAGTTCCTTGTCCAATCGGCGTAAAGCTGAACGGAAGAAGGAGCGACCCCAGGGAACGGGTTTTGCACAGAGCGTCTTATTGCAACTCTACAATCCGTTCCAAGACCGCTGGGTACTTTCAACAATAATTGGGAGTATGTGATCTTGGATTGCAACCTTCACGTGGTGGTCCTGTTGAAACCGAATTCAGCGGATCTAGGCCGGAATGGTCAATAAACTCTCCCCAAGCTAAGCTGTAAGACCTATTGGCGAGAGCTGGATGGCACTAGTGTTATAGCTGTCTCATACGGCTCCTATAATACTTAGACCTTACTCCAGTATGCGGGGATCTGCTGGGGTTGACTACTTTTCCCTATAGCTACTCGTGGTACACTATTGTGGTAAATAAAAAAAACATAAAGTCAAAAACCAAAGCCAAAGAGAACCCAAGGCTGAAAGGCCAGAGACCTCGGAGGCTAACAAAGGAAAGGAAAGCTAAAGGGCAGGGAACTTCTGGAGAGAATCCTCAAGCTGAAAGGCAAGAAAACTCAAAAGAAACTTCCCAAGCTGAAAGGCAAGGAACCTCTAAATATGTCAGGGTCACAACGTTGGAAGACGTGGACCTTATGACAGATGAAGAAATACAGTCTGCAAAGCTATCTGGTATATCCAAAGCCAAAGTCAGTAAGCTGGTGAAACAAGGACAAGATTACAGCAAGGTCAAAAGGGTCGTAATCAAAGCCAATTTCACAAAAGCCGCTAAAAAGGCAGAGGACGTACAGTCGAAGCCGAAAAAGGCAATGGTAACAGCAAAGCCGATCAATAAGTTAAAAAGACCAAGGTCAGACGCGAGCATGCCTCCCGAAAGCAAAGGAGATTATTCCAACTCTAAAGCTTTTGGAGGGCGCATCTATATATCATTGCAATGGAGGGTGAGGAAATACTCAAGCCCTGCGCATGCATCGTCTTCGTACCAGATGAAGACGGGGAACGACTTGAGTCCAAAAGGATCCTTAGCAGACTGAGTATATAGGGCTCAAGACACACCTATGGACTGTCTGGGGAACAAACCTACAGACAAGGGGGTCTTATGGACCTTCTCAATGGACCATAAATCCAGAGAAGAGCTCCAAAGGCTTCAAATGATACCCTACTCTGGGATAGGAAAGTTAACCTTCCGACTCAAGGAAGGGGAAGCCGTGTATGGGAGAAGAAGCCGGAAGCAACTAGCTCCAATGTAGGGGAGCCTTCTCTGAATATGGAGGTTCAAGAAGAGTAGCAACCTTCAATAAGTGGAACCAGACCACACACAAGGACACCTGTCCAAGAGCGTACGGTACCCATAGAGGAAGAGAAGTCCACGGAGCCGGACATCTCTTCACAATGAGGAGAGAAATAAGGATCCTGCAGGCCAATCTACAACACGCAAAAGCTGCCTTGGCAACGCTGCGTAGAAGAATGGAACAAGAAAGCATTGACGTTGCCCTCCTGAAGGAACTCTGGAGGATAGGCGAGAAGATTGCTGGTTTATCAACCAAACAAGGTGAAGTTTTATGCACTTCTAACGCTATAAGGCCAAGGGCGTGCATAATTCACAGTAATAGAATAGATTGTACACTGATACCGGTGCTCTGCACTAATGATGTTGTTACAGGTATTCTAACAATTGTCACAGAAGAGGGAGAGAAAAGGCTAGTGGTCTCCACGCTAATAGCCTTGAAAGTAGTATATCGCGTCACCCCTGTTGTATATACACGCACGTTACGCTGTACCGATCTAAAAACTATATTTAAATAGCTTGAAATTTAAGTAAATTTAACTAAATTTGTGTTTTATGCTAAAATATTTTATATTACCAATCCCAAAGCCAGCTCTGTTCATTTTATCCCGGCTCTTTCGCCAAAAAGTACAACTTCGAACAAAAACATAGCGCGTGGCATTTATAGAATTCCAATATAATACAGTTTACTAGATGTATAAATTAATTATTGTATTGCGTCAACGCGGAAAACGAAATACAACCAACGAATGGAATGATAAGAGGATGATTCTGTTTATACGCGCATGTGGTTGTGTCTTCTACGCCCTACTACCGGCACCGAATGCTTTCGATTCTGATAGTCGGATGAGCACAGATAAGTGGCTCATCACCACGCCTTTGTTCGTTACAAAATGGCGAAACATGGGGAAATTTCTATTTTTAAATTGGATGCGTTATCAAAAGTAGTAAAAGAGATTATAAATTTCTAAATATTAAAAAACCTTGAATAGGTATAAGCATGATGTACGATGAAAATCTATCAAATACAGGTTGTCTCAGCTGATTTTGATTGATTTTTAGTGGGTACCTAAGCAAACATAGCGATGAATGATGAATTAATATGATATAACCTAAATGTTAAATTGCACGCATTTTTATTGGGTGAACATCAAGCACATTTACGTGCATTAATCAATATAAAATTTGTTAAATCATTGAATTATGGGCATTATTCGATTAGAATTGGTTGTTATTTAAATGTTTATTGGGCATGTCCACGACAGATGACATTGACAATACTTTGGTGGTAAAACAATAAACAATAGACATGATGAAAAATTATCAAACAACAAACAACTATATTATATATTATTAAATATGCAAGCTCAACAATTAAAATAAAAGTACACTGAAGCAAAACCAACTAAAATCAAACACGATCTATCATTATAAATCAGCATAACCTCACTATTAAGTACCACGTGTTCTGAACGCTTTGTTTATTGTTTTACCACCAGACTAGTTTGTGACGTCACGTGGACATGCCCTATTGACTGATGAGCACATTATTGGGCTGATCAACTCTACATAGAATATAATAGTTAGGTACTTATTTATACTACAAGGGATGTAAGTAACATTTACATTCCTATACCTATATCTTTCATACTTAGGTACATCCCGTGAAGTGTGCGTCATCGATTGTGACGTAGATATATCCGGGTTTTCGGCATGTCGTTTATTTTATTTGCCACTTTGACATATAGATAACCTTAAATGTGATAAATAAAATCATCAGTATCGTATTCAGCCAAATTCGGAAAGGCTATGATATTAATAATTACCAGCTTCATTTTCTAACTGAAAATACTTATTTGAGAAGTTCCGAAATACTGATGTTTTTCCGTGTATCCATGCATATTTTTGTATTATTCAAATAAATAAAAGAATAAGATTTATATTCACTTTTCATAAATAATAATTGACCGTAAACAATAAACTACAGACCTGTCGAGAACTGTCAGTGTGACAGTAAAAAAGACGTGAGACACATTGCCGCTACGAAAGTAACGCCTTTATAGTGTTTTGAGCTCTCGATTGATAGGTTGCGCTTGCGCGTAATTCATCAACCAATCTAATTTTTGTAAGTCAAAGATTAGGGTTAACGTTTGTAATACATTTAACGGTTCATTGTTGTGATATTTTGATACCTAGGGATTAATCACAGAACTGCCTTTTTTTTCATTTCTTCCTACGTAATGTGTTAAAAGGACATTAACAATCGATAACACACCAAGAAGGGTATTATTTCAACCATAGAAAAATTTACCCTGGCGTTATACATACTAAACTCGCGAAACGAAAAAATGGCTACTGTTACTTTGTTGTGTGCGAAAATACTTTCACTGCTTGTTTATCTTGTTCAGCCACCATCTAAGAAGTGAGGTTAAGTTAAAAATATTCATCAAATGCAAAACAGGAAATTTTTCACTTACCGTGAACTAAAAATAACAAATTAGAGGTTCTGAAAAAAACCGATTATATCTATAGAATTTATCTGAATGCAAATGATGAAACGCTTTGAACAAAACTCGATGTAGGTATCAAAATAATGACAGTTGTCATAAGAGGTCGAAATAAATTATTATGAATAGATACAAACGATTAATCGTTTTTGGCGCTATCTCTTTCCAACACTTGGAGGTACCTAATAATTATACTTACAAAATAATGTATGTCATTATAACAATATTATCCTGAGGTGGGTTAAAGGGCACGACAGGAGTAAAGGAAATCGCATTGCAGATTCTTTAGCCAGGGAAGCCGCTGGACTAAAAATTCTAGGACCCAGTGACACCTACGGCCTATAACGACTTCTACAATTGCGGAACTAGCCAAACGTTACACCCATGCTCAATCCCTTAAGAGATGGGATGGAATCAAAGGATGCAGTCTTGCCAGGATCACCCTGGGCGACCCTGGAAAGCTGGCGCCGAAGAAATATTTGGCGATGACCAGGAAAAACCTTCGCTTAACAGTAACAGTAGGATTTCTGACTGGCCACTGTCAACTAAGGAAACACCTCCATATTATGGGGCTAGTGGACACACCTCTATGCAGAATGTGTGAACAGGAAGATGAAACTGTCAGGCATGTCTTATGCGAGTGTCCGGAGTTATCGTCAATAAGAGAGTGTGTGTTCGGTGTGTCTTGGACCTGCCGATATAAAGGAGATGTCTCCCAGTGACCTGTCCACCTTCCTGAGAAGGACAGGATGGACAATGACCTAGGAGGACAACTCCTCGGGAGGATGTACAATGGGTCACATGTGGCCTAAGTGCTGTGAGCCTACACACTCACCCTCCCTACTCTACAGATACAGAATGTATGTCATTGCTTGAAAGACAAGTGTACGTATATTGTATGATGTGTTATTACTGTCAGTAGAAAAGGATGAGGTGTATATCATAGATGAAATAGTATATTAAAGTATAAGTGGATCTTAAGGTCTTTAAAACACGCGCGATTTTTGGAGCACGACGGCGAAGCCGGAGTGCTCGAAATAGAACGAGTGTTTTAAAGACCAGTTATCCACGAATACTTTACGATATTTTTTTTTATTGGTGCACTTTGAAATTATAAATACCGGTCTATAACTACTACAACAACAAGAAATCATAGATGGAAACGTCAACTAAATGTCAAATGGTTGAATTCGTGACGTATATGATGTACACCTTGCGTAGTCTTGGAAATGAGAAAAACATAAACTAATTTGTATTTTGATGGAAGTTCAACCTTATTGAGTTCTGTGAATGTCAATAGTATTAATTTAAATACCATTTCCTAAGATTTGAAAAATGGAAATATTAATATTTCAAACAATACCAACGGCACTTTCCATTTTAATTTATAAATTTGACATTGTTAAATATCGTTCGAATAAAAGTTTTGACGTTACAAACATGATTTAGACCATAGATTTAGGCTTCGTTTCTCGAGTTGTTGATGTTGCCACGGTAACTTTAAAACACGCGCGTGCTAAAAAGTTCGATTTAAACACGCTGAGGCGTGCTTTAAATAGGTAAAATGGTTCACCAATAAAAAAAAAGTACTTATAGATGGGAAACTGACCCGTGGCGCCCTCTATTCGTATGGGTGGCGCCACCTTGAGAGTCCCGTCAGTACCTCTAACACAAATCAGATGGTTGTGAACTTCGCTAACAGCCGAAAAAGAAGATTCCTGTAATTTTACAGTTTTTGGCGACATATCCAAAATTACTGTAGTTTAACTTTTATTGCAAAATGACATTTATGGTCCACTTTTTGATATTTCATTTAAAGTTACTTAACATTAGATTGATATTACAATAATAACAATCAAATAGTCAAGTAAAATTAAATAAAATGTCAAAAAATTGACCATACAGTGTGGAAGAGCCAAATGGAATAAATTCGATAACGAATAAATGAGAGCGTGTTGGGAAAAACGCTCGGACACATCGATTTGTATTTTTAGATGCGCATTTTTTTCAAAAAAAAATAATTATATAGGGTGTGTCATGTGACAGTGGCCGATACCAACTTTCTTATTTTAAATACAACCCCCTGTATATTATTAATTTTTTGAATTCTTTAGAAAATTCTAGACATAATTCATGTACAATGTCCCATACCTATCTTGAACTGTTTCGGAAATATTAAGTGTTTTCAGATGTATTCAAAAATTAACATTAAAAAAAGAAAATCATTTTATTTCACAAATAGGTAATATAAAAAACAATAATTTCAATGTAAGAGAATCAGATGTTCAAAATGTTCGCCGGGAACGTCTTGGCAACATGCTAATCTGGTATAGAAATGTCTTCTAGGGAGGCCAGATAGAATTCGATAGAATGGCCAGCTCGATCTACTGATCTGATGCCATTAGACTTCTTTTTGTGCGGATATGTCAAAAGTATTATATACGAAACTAAACCACTCAAATTAGATGACCTCAAAAGACGAATCACGCTTTCGATTAGATCAGTCACGCCTGAGATGTTGAGTAACGTTAGAAGACATTTCTATACCAGATAAAGCATGTTGCCAAGACGTTCGCGGCGAACATTTTGAACATCTCACTGAGTAACGAATGGTTGACGTATGTCTCCTGAACGATCATTTTTTGGAAAGTATAGAAGATCATAGATAATCTTTAATATATGTAAATCACAGACTCACAGATTATATGTAGAATACTCACATATAATCAAATAAATAAATACAAAACATTTTTCAATCATTTGTGAACATTTTTCGAATCTGCCTGTATGCTACATAATTATACGTATAAATCAGTTCATATTCATAATCATCACTCATGTTGTAATACTTATTTAGTTCACTAATCCCTTTACCAAGTATAATCTTTGTTTACTAATAATAAAACCATAGACAATCTTTATAAAAATATCACAATCTGCATCGTGTTGTGCTTACTGAGCGCAATTTAAAACCACTCAGGAAAATGGCTTCGCTCACAGAGCTCTTTCACTCAACGGTTCTGCAACAGTTGTGTTTTCTGAACGCAGCCCCTAAAGATGGATGGCGTATTGTTGATATTATTGACGTGAACTCAGGTGCTCCAACAAAACTTTCAGCCAATCAGATATGACTTTTACAAATTTCGATATTTGCATCAAATTATCTAATTTGAAGAGTCGAGGCTCCGTTTACGGATATTTATAAATAATAAGAACCTTTACATGACAAAATCGTCCGGAAATTTTCTTTCCCCAGAGGTAGAAAAATGTGAAATTTTTTGGGTTGGCAACTTGGACCGAAGTCCCCTATTCTACCATTTCATGTGTGCTACCAACGTAAAATTTTAGTTATTTACGAAAGCATCGCCATCTTTGAGGAACAATCGTGACTATATGTTCAATCATAACTCATGACAACTACAGATGTCTCTGAAAATTGTGTCTAGATTTTTTCACGAGTAAGTTTCCACCCCCTGGTTAAAATGTACACAATAATACGATAACAAATAAAACGCTCTTTCAATAAATGAGATTACCTTGCTCTCAGATGATATGCTGAAGTGAACATAAACTGCCCTTATTTTCGCCATAAAAATATGGTAGCTTCATTTAAAAGAATGGAAATTGGAAAGAAAATTTAATTCTCTACCCTGTTGCATGATTAAGTCCTCTTTAGGGTGGACACCCTATGTATTAAATAAGCAGCAATCCTTAATGAAAGGCTTATGAAAAAACAAATGATAAACCATAACATAAAACCCAATTCCAAACAAAAACTTATTATTAATATTGGACTTACAGTGCTCCCTTAGGCATAATACAAGTATTTCCCACTAACCAAATACTCTTAAATATTAAAGAAGAACTCTACAGACTCCAAATTATTGACATATAATATGTCAGTGATGAGAATGCGAGTGAAATAAAGCACTCCTCTTCGCGGGAGAGTTCCAATTGCGAGGAGAGGGCATGAGAATCGAGACAGCAATGAATTTCGATCCCCTCGCATTCAACGACATCGATATCGCTCCAAGCGAGGGCCTGAGAATACCGGCCCAGAAAACACACGTTAAAGTTCCTGTGGGTTCCTTCTCATGTAGGCATACCATCCAATGAAAAAGTCGATGAAATTGCACGACATTCTGTAAGCAGCGAAAATCTACCATTTTTTGAAAAAATTCCAGTTTCCTTTCTCAAACCAGTTATAAAGAAATCATGCCATCGGTAAAATCCAGATTGGCACTTCCAGAGAACAGAAAAGACCAGGTTGTTTCAAACAGGTTAAGAATAGGACATTCAGCCATCACACACCAGCATTTATTCAAAAAAGAACCATCAAAGTAGTGTTTAATATGTGATGTGTCTCTAACCATAAAATATTTATACTGTTGGATTGTGCAAGTTATAGTGTTAGAAGAACAGTTAACATCCCACCTAATATGAAATGCGCGACGTTAAGTGAAAACTGTGAAAAAGTACTAAAATCTCTGAAAGAATCCAATCTCTATTTTAAAATATAAGAACTATTGTATGTTTTTTCATGTAGTCACACTTTGTCCCCGCTCATAACCCTAGAGGTTGATGCAGTAAAATAAAAAAATAAATAAAAAAAATAAAACCCAATTCACTATAAAAAAAAACTATGTATATTATATTCTAATTTAAAAAAATTAAATCACCAAATTTATTTTCAATAGTTCAATTATTTTCACCATTACTAGATTCTTCATCAGAATCTGAATCACTGGATTCATCTGTCTCCACAACAGGTCTATTTGTATTTACAAATATATCATCGTCATTGCAAACTTTATCTTCTTTTAGTAAGTCAAATTGCTTTGGCCATACATTATCTTTTTTAAAGGATTTAATGTGTTCAGGTGTCAGAATCCTAACCATTTCAGCTTTCACTTTGTCCCCTTCTTCAATTGGTACAGTAAGTACAAAATCACCTCTTTTCACCCACACATTTTTTCGGAATTTTGTTGGCATGGATGCAAGAAAAACGGACTTGTCAGCTGCTTCTACTTCATGTAAATTGTTGCCTCTACTGTTAAGTACTCTGACAATCTGTTGATTTTTTGTTGGAGGTGAAAAATCATCTTGAAGTACTTCTAGGAGCACATGTTTTCTTTTGGTTGCCCTTGACATTACTGAAACTAAAACCAGTAAAATGTGTTAAGCATTTTTTGATGTCAGCATGAAAAATATGTTCTTGAAATTTAAATACAAAATTAATGAAATTGTGTTCAAATGAATTATAAATTATTTAAAAGAGTGTCCCACATCAATCACAAGACACCATTTTAAAGTATTATGAAACAATTAATAGATCTTAACAGATCTACCTGAATATAAAATAAATACAATTACAAGTTTAATATTGAGATCCAGTGATGAACAAATCTTCAAATAAATAACATTTCTTAAGACAACTAATGTTAATATCTAAATAACTCATATTCTTCAACACAGGGTATGTGGCAAATAGCATGAGCTGATATAGTGTAACTATTGTTAATGTGATGACCCATATTTTTAATCCCTTTGAAGGAAAAAGTCGCCCAATGACGTGCAGAAAATTGTTTTATAAATTCGAATATTGTGAAATAATGCTTTTCAAATGTAATTAAAATTAATATAGTGGATTAAAATTAACCTGCATAAAATTTGTAATACAATTCAAGGTCATCACATTAACATTAGTTACACTATAACATTTCTCTCAACACACACATTGTAAGGTAAAGAATATTCTGGTTTTTGTGTCTTAGTTATACTCAAAATATTGCCAGAGATGTTCTCTTAGTTTCAAGTATACATGCTACCTAATGAGTAATGACTAAGTGAAATTGAAGAGCTTCAAGCAATTTGCGAGTGACATTATTTCACTACATTTACAAGTAGAAATAATACATCGGATGAAAAACTGTGTACCAGCGAGCACAACACCATTAAAACATTTACAGGTAGCGTTGAGTTACATTTGCAATGTTTAGAACATAACCACTTACCAGAATAAACATTAACATGACATGTTGATATTGATAATAATGAGTAGCTCCAGCACAAGATAAATTCAATTAAGTTATGCTAATCATGTAGTTAACAAAAAATAGGTAGCAGCTGAAACTTAGTAACTTTCTTAACCAAATTTTATTTTAGTGGTTAAAAATCATGAAACGATTCTTCTTTTTTACGTTAATGGCTGCCGCGTTTATACTTTTCAACCACATGACCGAAGTACCTTCTTTCATATATCTTCATTTTAAAATGTTTTAAATTTACCGCATTTTGTTACTTTCTTGTAAATCACACTGATTTCCTCAATGTTAATGTTAATTGGTAATTGGTTGAGTTTTATTTTTGATTGCTCGTGGCTCATGTGAAAATGGAAGTAAGATTTTCAACATTTTTTCTCTATGATTTTCAAATTATCAATTATGACAACTGTCATGTCATATGTATCTTCACACTTCAGTTGTCAAGTAAATGTCTATTTTCGTTGGTGACTAATTTGAGGATTAGTGGTTTAATTCTGTTTTTTTTTACAATTCAAAATCCAAAATGAGCTTTTTCGGAAAACTTTTTGGTGGTAAAAAAGAAGATGTGGCACCAACACCAGGAGAAGCCATTCAAAAACTTAGAGAAACTGAAGAGATGCTAATTAAAAAACAAGACTTTTTAGAGAAAAAGATAGAGGAATACACATTAATAGCAAAGAAAAATGCATCAAAAAATAAAAGAGGTGTGTATCTTACATTTTAGAAACTACTAATTGTTGAATATAACTACAAATATATTTAAATACTTGTGCTTATTGCTGCTCAAATGATTCACAGGGAAATCATGACATTGTAACTATTGTATTTGAGAAATTTATTATTCAAGGATGGATAAAGCCCACAACTTATATTGTGATATTTAACTAATATCGACAGTAAACTTCATGTTCTCTTATAATATTATTTTATTGCTCCAAAAGCTTAAGATCTCTGGATAACAACATTCAAAATATTTATTATTTGCAGATGACTTAAAAATTTATAAAACTGTCAGGAGTTGTGAAGATTGGTGAATTGATATGACACTGAATATTGATAAATGCTATTGCATTACTTTTACTAGGTCATCAAATCCACCTATGTATTTATAACTACAGACCCAGAACTGAATCAATAAAACGAATTAATTAAAGATTTGGGTGTATTCTTTGACAAAAAATTGTCATTTATTGAACACATTAATATAACCATTAGTAGGGGTTATCAAATGCTAAGATTTTTAATGCAAAATTTCAAAGATTTATTGGTGAAGGCTGTGACAATTATTTATAATAGTTTAGTTTGTTCTCTTTTTCAATATGCATGTGTAATATGGTCCCCATGTTATAGGGTTCATAATATCTTCTCTGGAAAAAGTTCAACATAAATTTCTTAGGAATATAGCTTACAAAATGCATACCCCAGCTGGTCATTATAGGTACGATGATATCATGGATAGTAATAACATTATGTCTTTGGAAAATAAACGAACTTTGGAAGTTCCCTTTCACAGTACCAGTTATGGTTACAATTGCTTGGTTTCACAGCTTGCACTGTCAGTAAATTCATATTGTGATTTGGGGCATAACCTGTAGCATAACTTTACTGGAGTTTCATTGAATAATTTCAAAAGTAATTTAAGAGTTTTAATGAGCTAATGTTTATTATTTTATGTTATTATTATTTTGGTGTTTATGAGTCATTTTATCGTATTTTATGATAGTAATAGTGTATTTCTGATGTTTTTGTTCAAATTTGTAACTACAAACTGAATTTTACAAGGGGGTGATCCCATTTATTGATTAATAATAATAGAGACAATAGAAACTGAGTTGCAGTATCCTTGATTTTTTAGAGCTTTATTGCTCAACCAAATTACCTTAAAATAACCTACTAATATAATAATTACTGTTGTCAAACTTAAATGAATTGGAAATTGCAAACTAAAATGTTTGATCTATCTTGCAGATATACCAACTCTATTTAACTTTGAAATGTAAATCAATGTCCTTCATGGCATATAGCAAGGGAAGTAGCTGTTGCTTCTTAGTGAACAGTCTTTGTTCTTTGATTTTCAAAGTCTCTGTAAGGTGTTATAATAGTATTATACTATGCTATACTATACTTTGGCATGGTTGAAATAATACCCTTCTTGGTGTGCGTCATCGATTGTGACGTATATCCGGGCTTTGGGTAAGTCGTTTATTTCTCATTTATTTTATTTGCTATTTTGACGTATAGCTAACCTTGAATTTGATAAATAAAATCATCAGGATCGAATTCAGCCAAATTCGAGAAGGCTATGAAATTAATAATTACCAGCTTCTCTTTCTAATTGAAAATTCTTGAAAACTTTCAGAATACTGATGTTTTTCCGTGTATCCATGAATATTCTTGTATTATTTAAATAACTAAAACAATAAGATTAATATTCACTTCTCATAAATAATAATAGACCGTAAACAGCAAAGTACAGACCTGTCGAGAACTGTCAGTGTGACAGTAGTAAAAGTCGTAAGACACATTGCCGCTACGAAAGTAACGCCTTCATAGTATTTCGAACTCCCCATTGATAGGTTACGCTTGCGCGTAATCTAAACATCAACCAATCAAATTTTTGTAAGACAAAAATTAGGGTTAATGTTTGTAATACATTTTACATATTATTGTGATTTTTGATGAGGATTAATCACAGACCTGCCTTTTTTTCTATTTCATCCTACGTTATGTTTTAGAAAGACATTAACAATCGATGACGCACACCAAGAATGGTATTATTTTAACCATATCAACATATTACATATTTTATATCTAGAAAAATAAATAAACTGAAATAATAATAAATTATTAAATCTAAAAAAGTAACTTTGTTACACTTTAACCAGCTACTTTAATTTTTTTTTAAATATCCCAGTATAATAATGGATGTGTCCATTTAGGTACTTGACAATCACAATATATTTCTATTTTGTTTATTGTAATAATTTAGTAAAAGCTAAAATAAGAGTATATAGAACGATTATACGACCGACGGCACTCTACGGATGCGAATCGTGGATTCTAACAAAAAAAAATGAAACAAAGATTGAAATATGGGAAAGAAAAGTACTGAGGAAGATACTAGGAGGTAAAAGATTGGAAGATGGGACATGGAGGAGGCTAACGAATAAAGAAATAAAGGTATCGTATGGATACCCTGATATAATTCATTATATAAAGGCACAAAGAGCCAGGTGGTTGGGACATATATGCAGAATGCCTAAAGGTAGACACACTAGTAAAGCGATCCTTGAAGGAGAAGGAGGTAAAAAACGAAGAGGCAGACCGAGGAAGAAATGGGTGGAGACGGTAGTAGAGGACATAAAGGAAAAGGGGATAGAAGATTGGAGAAGAGTTGCGGAAGATAGGAAAAGGTGGAAAGCCCTAGTAAGAAAAATAGAGGAAGATGAAGAAACCTAATTTAAAAAATGTATACAATTGGTATACCTATTTAATTAATAAGTCATGGGCCTCTAAGGCCTGTAGAACTGTAATATATATATAATAATTCCATCAAACAATGTTCATTTTGAAGTTAATTTTTCATTTGTTTTTTTTTCCAGTTGCACTTCAAGCCCTTAAAAAGAAGAAAAGATTGGAAAAGAACCAATTGCAAATAGATGGAACCCTTACAACAATTGAAATGCAGCGTGAAGCTCTCGAAGGAGCCAGCACAAATACAGCTGTATTAGATTCAATGAAAAATGCTGCAGATGCACTCAAGAAAGCTCATAAAAACTTGTAAGTATTATTAAACGACATCATGAAATGTAATGTGGGTATGTTAGATACAGCCTCAAATACATGCTGTTTTCAGGGATGTGGATGATGTTCATGATATCATGGATGACATAGCTGAACAACACGATATTGCCAATGAAATTACAAATGCTATTAGCAACCCAGTAGGATTCTCAGATGATTTAGATGAAGACGAATTAGAAGCAGAATTAGATAAACTTGAACAAGAAGGATTAGAAGAAGATTTGCTTAAAGTACCAGGTCCTGCTGAACTTCCACGTGTTCCATCTGAAGCAATAGCTAATAAACCTCTCAAACCAGCAGCTAGTAAGTATAAGGTGTTTCTTTTGCTTTAAAATGAGTAGCGTACAATGTAAAGGTCAACAAACAGTTTTAACTTAATTATTGATTTAAAATTCTTTTTATTTCTACCAATAATTGAAGTTACAAGGATTTTTAAGTGTTTTTTCAATTGTATGTAATTAGGGACTAATCAACATTTGAACAATGATGATAAGTTCTACGGCCTATAGTCTAGGAGGAATCGGCGCATGAGTACCGAAAACTATTCCACCTCAATTTTTTCATGCGATCCTCTTAAAATTGCCCTACTGATGATATAAGTGCATGTTGCCATGGGGCAACCCGGTGCCATATTGTTTAAACCGAAATTGTTTAAACAATTGCAAGGAATTGTTATTTTTCAACCGAACAATTTTTTTTATATTCTTTATTGAAATACCAATAAAAAAGGTCCTATGACTTTTCACGATAAAGTTGATATTTCTAAAGATATGAATTTTTTAAGGTTCGAAAAATCTCAAATTTGGGTCTTTTCGATCCATGAAAAATACAGGGTGTTTTCAAATGACACCTACAACGTTTGCTTGTAGATACCTCTCGTAAAATTGGACAAAATGATAGGATTGATAAGGATTGAGGGTTCCAGCCTCTTTACTTTTCAAATTACAGGGTGTTAAAGTTTTAAAAAATTAAATGTTTTAATTCGATAACTTAAAAATTGATGAATAAATTGATTTGACATTTGACAGGTTGTTTTTAAATGTTAAAGGGCATATTTTGATGGGAAAATATTTTTCATTTTTTGTTCCAGTGGTGTAGATTTGAAAGAATATGTTACCTTTCCCCTCCCATTTTTTACGCCACTGACATTTGATTTTTATTCAATTATGTATTCCTCAATAGTTTTCACGTGAAAAATTAATAACCCTTACGTATCAAAAAATTTGTAGTTTTCATGATATTTAATTTAATTTCATGAAGTCTGCAAGATCACTTCTTAATAATTAATTTTTAAAAAAATATTCTTGTATTTTTTTTCAATAACTACCAAGTACTTATGGTTGGAATATGTAAAAGGAACTAATTTATGAAACGGCTACTTGTCCAGACTTGTGATTTTATTAACAAAATAATTAAGCGGTCAACAAATTACAAGAGATGTCCAAAACTTTGTCCATTTACATTTATACACTGTTTGCAACGTTTTCTCATTGAAAATCGCATGCCTTGGAAAGACTGGCGATTGCCGGAAATAATTGATGTAGCTGCATGGATTCTTTCCATTTTTTTAAATAAGGTAATTAGTTGGGACAAATATTTTCAACAATCTTCTCCGAATGTTTTAGATGCATTGCTGTTTCATAAATTAGTTCCTGTTACATATTCCAACCATAAGTACTGGGTAGTTATTGCAAAAAATACAAGAAATTTTTTTTAAATTAATTATTATTAAAAAGTGATCTTGCAGACTTCATGAAATCATTAAATATCGTGAAAACTACAAACTTTTTGATATGTAAAGGTTATTCGTTTTTCACGTGAAAACCATTGAGGAATACAAAATTGAATGAAAATTGCTTCAAATGTCAGTGGCGTAAAAAATGGGAGGGGAAAGGTAACATATTCTTCCAAATCTACACCACTGGATCAAAAAATGAAAAATATTTTCCCATCAAAATATGCCCTTTTACATTTAAAAACAACCTGTCAAATGTCAAATCAATCTATTCATCAATTTTAAAGTTATCGAATTGAAACATTCAATTTTTTAAAACTTAAACACCCTGTAATTCGAAAAGTAAAGAGGCTGGACCCCTCAATCCTTATATCATTTTGTCCAATTTTACGAGAGGTGTCTACAAGCAAACGTTGTAGGTGTCATTTGAAAACACCCTGTATTTTTCATGGATCGAAAGTACCCAAATTTGAGATTTGAACCTCGAAAAATTCACATTTTTGGAAATATCAACTTTATCGTAAAAAGTCATGGGACCTTTTTTATTGGTATTTCAATAAAGAATTTAAAAAAATTTGTCCGGTTAAAAAATAACAATTCCTTGCAATTGTTTAAACAATTTCAGTTTAAACAATATGGCACCGGGTTGTCCCATGGCAACATGCATTTATATCATCAGTAGGGCAATTTGAAGAAGATCGCATAAAAAAATTGAGGTGGAATAGTTTTCGGTACTCATGCGCCGATTCCTCCTAGACTACTAGTAGTATCAGCTTTATTTAAAAAATAATATTGATATTGAATTGGCTAGTGTAATAGGTGAAAAAACCTATAGTTTTGGTTTTGAATAATCTTCCTTTCTTTGATCCTAGTTTTCAATCTGATTTGTCAATGGAGGTTATTTAACTTTTATTGTTGGATGAGTGTAATAGGCCTGTGATGCCAAGTAATTCTAGATTGGAGGTCAGGTGATGCCAGAAGAAGTTGAATGTGATAACTGTTCTACATAGGGGCGGTGAAAAAAAAATGATACCAGTATCTACCTTATTACCAACCTTATCAAAGATAATCAAGTCCAATGAAAAACTATCTACTGCCCTATTTGAATCAAACATTTTGAATTTCAAGAATTTGGCATCCTACTCAATAAATGTACAGGTGACGCAATATTCTCTTCTTTTAATCCACACTTAATAATGAACTATTTAGGGTTTCAGTTTTTTCTGATTTTACAAAATCTACTTATAGAGTACCCAGAGCGATAAGATATAACTTAATTTCAAATAGATGAAATGTTAGGTTCTTAATATTTTTTCTCTTATTTTTTGGGAATCAAACCTCAATAATGTTTTTTATTTTTTATTTCGACGTTTCGGTAGCGTTCCAGCTACCTTTGTCAAGATTAACTAGTAATAAAATAATTTTTGTTCCCTATCTGACACAACGAAAAAATATGACAACTAGACAATCAATAATATTTTGAAGTTTAAGACTACAAAACTTTGTTATAAAATTTTATTAAGGTCCATTCATAGTAGATCACATCTCTGGTAAAATGTGAAATAAAATATTCTATTTTTGGTATTTTTTCGCGAGATCCCGTTGATATAACGGGAACTGTTATTCACTTCCCACTGCATTTTTGCGATAGAATGGTAATAGGGGAGTATGTTAATGACGTAATTTGTGACGCAATAAGTTATAAAACGGGATTTCTTTCAGTTCCCGCACCTAGGAGTATGGTTACTGGCGGTTATAGAAATTTAATTGACAGGAGTAACATTTGAAAATTGGAAATTTGATTGAAATTTCAGTATAATATCAAAGATAATTCATTATTTTATGTATAATATCCACGGAGCTAGTAACTGCGAAAAAGTGTTTATTTACATTCTAAAAAGCTGAAAAAACACCGTTTCATTATATTTGCTTAATCAATTCATATGATTCACCCTAGGGTGAAAATAATCATCCGAAACTCGTAGCATAACTGAACTATGCAACGTTACTTGTGATGACATAACTACGAGAAGGCTAGTACCAAAAAAATCGTCAATTACAGTTAAAACTTGAAAAAAACATTTTTCGAACAATAGGAACAATGAAACCATACGAAACTATGTAACTCGTCACTTTTTATTGAGGTTATGTTTATTTATTATTGTTGTGAAGTTAATTCTATCCGGTTAACCGGTTGATTTTCGCGAGAGATCATGAACGATAACAACCTTTAAAATTTCTTTTGTGGGGGTATAATCGCTCTGTAACAGACTTCACATCAACGGTATCTCACGAAAAAATACTTTTTTAATGACATTCTAACGATATGATAGTCTACTAGAAATGGAATCAAGTGAAGTGCACGTTCCAGGAACGGTTTTTATTGGGATAGCGCTTGTTTTCGCTTATTTTGGAAATGTTGTTAATAAAACGAGTTTGTTGTTACTTTTTTGTGTATGATTATTCTTGTATTCAAAATATGTATGACTCAGTTTGTTGATTTTGTGTATTGAAGTGTGTATCGATTAACAACTATTCCAATGATAATTCATAAGAAAACCTGGATGAAAACTTATTATGATATCCTGATAACGCAGGTAATTGATTATTGGAAATTTCTCTTTCTAACATTGGTAACCAAATTTGACTTGAAATACTAGCTACACATTTATCTGCATTTAGTTGTATTAAAGCACTTCCTTTGATTTTTCGCCTTTTATTATTTTTGTCGAATCCCATTGAATTTTATGCCCCTCTTCTCAAGCATGTTTACAAATACCTGACTTAAAGCACTCCCTAGCTTTGATATATTTTTTATGTTCACTTATTCGGACTTTCAATGGTCTAGATGTTTCACCTAAATAGAATTTGTCGCATTCACAAGATATATGATATATGCAGTTTTTTGAATATTGTTCTCCATTTTTTGGTTTTGCTTTTGTTAGTAGGTATAGATCTCAACGTATTGTTAGATTTGAAGCTAGTTCGAATATTGAATTGATTACCAATTTTCTTAATTCTTTCTGATAAACCCTTAAGGTTCTTAGTAGAATCCCGTGTGCTTTGTGGAGCTATCCTAAGGACACCTGGGCAGGTATCACGTGAGAAAGGTAACTAAAAATAAGAGTTACTTTACTTAAATTCAAATGTCTGATTTTTATATATGTTTTGTAGAATAATATTTTCACATGTCTGACTTTCAAATATGTTATGAAGGCAACTATTACTAAGTTATATTTCGTTAGTCAGACCAATTGTAATAATGTAATAACAATAATTAAGAATGTTTACAATTGTTTTATGTAATGGTGCAATTATTGCAAGTTATTGTACAATTTCCTCGACATGAAGAGGTTGAAACAGTGTCTCCCCTTAACCTAACCAAGTCAATGGCTAACTTTCTTACGCATTAATTCAAACGAAGATCCAATCAAACAACGTGAAAAAGTGGTCGCTATAATTTGCTACTAACAAATTATCAGTAGTAATACCCCCAGGGTCTTGTTAATACCGAGATAATTTTGTCATAGAGAATGCTGAAAGCGTGTTGCTTGATAAGCTATTATCCTTGAGCAACACGCTTGAATTAGCATAAAAAAATTGTCCAAGCCGAAAAAAAAAATTTGTTCATAATTTGTTTAAATAATTGCGATTTAAACAAAACGTAACGGTTTTTTTGCAAAAACGCCGGCTTATTTGAATTCGTCCGTTGGAAATACATAAGAATATCACTTTTTCGTCCTTGGACCTATTATTGCACACGGAAGCATTAACCGCTCCCGGACTATTTTCCACTGAGAAAAAGAAAATTTCTCATAATAATGTTAATTCTTTTTTGCAGAAAAAGTGGATGATGATGATGACATGAAGGAATTGGAAGCCTGGGCATCGTAAAACTGCAAGAAAGTGTCAGTTCTAAGAACGTAAGCACTATTTAAGATATAAAAAAATGTTTATATAAATATGTTCTAGTAATAATAACAGCTAAAATAATTCGATATAGATCAAAGCTTTACCGACGAAAGCATAGTTTTACAAACGAAAAAAGAATCTAAGAATGTTGAAATTTTACATTTATCAATATTAAGGGCGAAACATTACTAAAAAGTCTGTAGTATACAAATATTTAACGCTTTCAACATTTTAGCATTATTGAAGTTTATCGACTCGCCCTTAAAGTTAAATCTTGATAAGTTTTTGAAATGTGTATATATAATATCTTGCTATTATAAATTAACTATTTCAGTTGGAGATTATAAGCACTTTCAAAGTTATTTTTGTACCATAAAAATAATATATTTGAACTTTTTTTTAAATTATTTCATCCATTGTAATTTAATAAAGTGTTATGAAAGTAGAACAGTTCCATATTCATTTTTCATTTCCAACAAGTTTTTTTACTGTTGTCTATTACAATATTTTGTAATATTTTAATTTTTTAAGTTATAGAGACAATCGTAATATAAAAAATTAAATCAAGGTTGTTATAATCTCAGAATTTATAATAAAGTTTTAATGGTTTTACTTAAATGCAATTATTAATTTAGTTTAGAACTAGCTCAATTACACAAATAAAAAAAACAAGAGACTTATATTCCTATCAGGGTGAACAGGTAGTAGGATTATAATTTCCAAATTCGTGCAATTTTCCTTAAACCTTTTATACCAGTATTCCCAACATAAAATAAAAAACCAACGAAAAATTAAAATGACAATTTATTTTTTTAGTTGTTCTCTAAATGAAAAATGAAGCTAAGCGTGACATAATTAAATATAATTACAATTGAATAATAAGAGAAATAGTTACCTAACTAAAATTAAATAGTACTTCAGAGGTGGGTAGCTATTTGAAATATTTCTATTTCAAATACCTATCTAAAATAGAAATACCTATTTTGTATCTTTATTTTAAATAGTTGCGTAAAACCTATTTTATATTTATCATCTTAAATAACTGTTTTTACCTATTTTTTATTTTAAATAGGTTTTGGACAATCCCTATGTCATTGATTCGATCCAGGATGCGCGAAAGTGATCGATTAGGATTTCAAAGGGTTCAAATTTATTTCTTGGTTTTTTGTCGGTTTTTAAATGTCCCGCAATTTATTAAGTGTACATTTTGTGTTCGGTTTAGTACAATTTGCTTTTTCATTCTGGCAGCACTAGATGATAGAGGCATTGACAGTTCACTGAGTTGAGTGTTGACAGCGATTTAACATTTAACGGATTTAAGAACTTTTACGTAGATGGTGTACTCTGTGCTTTTACCGAGTTTAATTTTAAAGAGATACTCAGTCGACTCAAAAGATTAGATAATATATCTCAGACCATTCTCAGACGACGATACTACTTTTAATTTAATGCAATATGAACAAACAAAAAGTGCCGCTAATTTTGGACGGCAAATTTTTTAAAATAGTAGCACGTAGTGAGGAGGAAAGTGATACAAATATCATTGCCGAGTGTATACAGTGCCACAAAAAAATAAAAGGTAGAATGAATGCCACTAGCAATTTTCGCCTTCATCTAAAGGTAAGCGGCCGTTTTATATGATATGTAACTTTTACAGTTTTTGGTGGTTCTTTTTATTGTTGAAACCCTTACTTCATGGTATTGATTCATAACATGTAAATATAACTGGGCATTAATAACAAATTACACAATATATTAAAAATTTGTTGCTATCATGACAATGAAACTTGGGTTTTGAAACAATTGTAGATATAATCTTTCAATTGTTAATATATTGTGGTATTTGTTGTTAACGCTGAATTGTATTTCTATTTACATATTGGTGGTTTTTGTGATTAGATCTTATATTAAATGAAAAAAATTCGTTTTTAGGCCTTTTTATCAAATATAACACCCCATTAGCTTCATCCGCACCTGTTGAAAGATTATTCTCGTATGCTGGGATGGTGATGAGATCAAAATGAAGGTCAATGACAGACCGCAATTTTGAGAATATGCTCCTACTTAAAGCTAATGGCCATTTAGTTTAGTAGGCTCTACATAAAAGACATTTATTATATATATTAATTATATATATAAGAATAAAAAATACATTTATAAAAAACAACGCATTTTTAATTTTTTATACCTACCTTCACACAGACCTATTTACTATTTTAATATCTATCTGAAATACCTATTTTCTATCTTCTATTTTAAATAGAATTATCAAATCTATTTTCTATTTAACATTTTAAATATCTTTTGGTCACCTATTTTGTATCTTTTATTTTAAATATGTTTTTAAACCTATTTTACCCACCTCTGAGTACTATTTCTTAATTTAAATAAGACATAAACATAGAACAAATATCTTTTTCTATGGTGCCCCTCAATAACGCACCTATATTAATTCTATGAACTATGTCAATGAACAATAAAATTAATTCTATGGTCGGAATATTAAAGTAAAAAGCAACCTAAATAATAAATATTGTGATACAAATAGTACAAAAATACCCAAAAAAATAACACAATTACCAATAAAATGCACCTACGCAAAAATATTCAAATTTTACAAGGGCTCAGTGAGAAAATCCTCACCAGCAACATCAGACGAAGCAGGGAAAATTGTGAAGAAGCCTCCAAGCCTCACAGCAACATGAAGATGATTTTTATATCTACTTTGGTTATTCCAATAACCAAAAACAGACAACGGCACTTCTTAGAACTGGATATAAATACCCAAAGTATAATAATAAGTAGGTATATTTACCAAACACAAGTTTGTTGAAAATTGTACAGTTTTTCTTTGGCGAACTCTGCTACATTTTCTTGGTAATACCAAGGAAAAACTCGCTATCGAAACTTTTTCTTTCTTTTCAAAGAAAAATCACCAACCTACCCGTTTTTGCTTCCCAACTCAACAACCACCTTTTATTTTTTTTTTCCATGGTAACCGCACTAAAAAGTTCTGGATTGGATTAGGTACAACAATTTTCATTGGTAAGTTTTTTACTCTTAATGTTTAATTGCTGTCCTTTCACAGATTTCAATAGAAACCTCCAAATTTTATGTTTCCAAATTTTATGTTTCCTTATAAATTAATTTAAAATATTTTTACTTGTGACAGAATGCTATCTACAGGATGTTATAAACTCAGTGAATAATTATATTTTTACTCTCTAATTGCATTAAATGTATGAATTTTTGGAACTTTAGTTCTTTACGCCAGGTTATGTTTGAGCGACCAGGGGTCGCGACGCAAAAGATCTGACCGTTACACGTTACGTTACGCTGCGTTATGTTACATTGCTTCGTTATGTGCCTTGCTTTTACGTTCTTGTGCCTCCTTAGTCTCTCTCTCGTTTACGAAGCAGCGATTCATAATAATAAATATGTTCATGCCCGGATTCGAACCCGTGCCGCCCGCGTGCAATGCGAGCATTCTAACCACTGAACCACCGATGCTATATTGAAATTCTATGCAAAGCTGGTATTCGCAGTGCTAGTGATCTACTTGAATTTGTTCGGATAAATTTTCACTAATATTTCCATAATTTTTTTTGCGCGATTAAGGGGTCTAGCTACTTTTCGAAATACAGGGTGTTGAAATTTTGAAAACTTGAATGTTTTAATTCGATAACTTTAAAATGGATGGATAAATTGATTTGACATTTGGCAGGTAGTTTTTAAATGTAAAAGGGCATATTTTGAAAGAAATTGTTGTTTGTGCAACTAGTGTGGATATGATGGCCATATCGCACGAGGACGAAGATGAAGCACGACGCCGTAGGCGGAGTGCTCAATCGTTCAAGTGCGATATGGACGATCCACACGAGTCGAGCAGCATATTTTTTCTACGACCCACTTAGGAAAAAATCTAGAAAATTAAAATTTCTATAAACTGTAATATAACTTCAAATTAAAAATTTAACAATTCAATTTTATGTTTCCACTAATTTTGTGGTAAACGAATGTCCAATTTGTGTAATGCTACGGTTTCCTTTTTTAAATATACGATGCTGTTATAAGTAGATGTTGCCAGTCGGACTCCCTCATGAAGGGTACCGTACCATTATCTATAATAATGAATATTCTGCTAAATATTTCAAACGTCTACCTGTTGTCGTTATTAATATCAAGCAGAATGATTATTTAAAAATAAAATTAACAATAAAAAACTTACTACTCAACCACCAAAGAATATGCAAATTGTTTATCTATAACGTCAGATGTATTACATAACTTTTGCTTAAAAGGAACTAAAGTTCCTACCGTGTGTCCCGCGACACGTTCTACCTTTTTTATAGTTGAAGTTGACAGTTTTATACAATTATTTAATTAAAATTTTGGTTGTAGATACATTCTGTTACACTATATAGATTTGCCATTATTTCCCACAAAACTATTTTTTAAAGCCGGGTTCTTAGCGAAATGGAGTGAAATGGTCAATAAGTGATTTTCTCAAAATATACGACTCTTCTCTGAAATTTACTACCGTAATTTCCAATCAGCCATTTAATGATTGTAAATAAAAAAAACATTTTTCATTCTCAACTTTAGAGCCCTATAGTTCGTCAACGAAGGGCGTGAAGGAAAATTTTTATATGAAATACCACCATTATTTTTAGTCTTTCTATCATCTCCCAAGTTTTTGGTACGAACTCCTGGGACACCCTGTATATTATAAGAAACTTTAGACAAAAGCAGAAACGATGTTTGATTATTTAAATAACCTAAACAAAAGTACACCTTTACCCGAAATTTGGGAAAAAGTTAAATCTATTAATAATAAATATCATTAAAGACCCTCTCTCTCGGGATCTAATTAATATTACCTACTTACTTAATTAGATACTTAAGCTCCTTCATCAGTCATGAATCCACCTTTTTTGTCAACAACAAATAAGTTTTCATTTCATACAAAATCAGATTACCTAAGCAAACCATTTACCATTAGAAAATTACAGGCTGTCACGAAATACTGCTCCTGCTGGTATTGGCATTTTCACCTTCAAGATTATACAGGGTGATTCATAAGTAATGGGCCAAATTGTAAATCTACGTGCAGAAGGCCAAATAATAGTATTTTCATTAACAATAATGGTTCTTAGTCTGCTCCTTACTGAGGTACAGGATGTTAAAGCGAAAAAAATAAAATAGATTTTTGTTAATAGATCAGCTACTTTTCTACATAATGACTTGAAAATTGGGTATGAACTAGTTTTTGTAAGGGTGAACAAGAATGTGTGAGAGGATTTGAGTTAACTCGTAGATGTCGCCACATGCGCCATATGAATTAGATGAAATTAGCTACAAATTTTTTATCGCTCATTATTTCACAACTTACTTATTTAATTTGGATAGCCCCATCATTTCTGTAGAAAAAAGCTATACTTCTTTGATCTTCAAAATATTAACGATTTTCGAGATATTTGAATTTTACTGATTCACTACACTACATTTCACGGTGGTCGACGTAGCATTAATCTGTTTACTTACTTACTTCTACTTAGTTCCTGAGGAAAATCTCAGAGACTAGTAGCACCTTTCGACCTATTTCCCAGAAGAATTTTAGGCTTTAGTTTGAGTAAGTGCCCCTGTTCTATCCAGAAGTCTCCTAGATAATGTGCTCTAGGATTCTGAATTGCTAAGCAATCCGTAGGTATAATATGTGGATGGAGGTTTTTATGTTTTTCAGATGCCTATTCTGGCGACAATAGAATACCTGTTAAAAATTAACGTACAGTTTTACTATGAATTAGTCATTCATTTGATCTCAACAGGATGTAGTCACCCACATTTATCTTCGATTGTCTAAGTTCTACTAGATCTTTCCAATGGTCAAATCTTGTCTTTCCTATTTCTTCCACTTTTACAATGGACCGCAAAAGGGTGTTTCAGTCCCCCTCTTTGCTAGTGAATCTGCTATTTCGTTTCCTTTTATTCCAGTGTGTCCTGGAACCCACAATAAGATGACTTTATTATTCTCGCTTACAATAGTTCATTGAGTTTGCCTAGGCATGGCCGCCGTTGGGCATGTTCTTATTGCTGCTTAAATGCATATAACGGTCTTTGAATTTTGGAAATTTTCTTTCGTCGTGAATAAGCCAATTCTACTGTTCCACTCAATAGCTCCATAAGTGATAATTGGTCTCACTATGGCAATGTACATCCAGCTCAGGATGTTTGCGCTACAACATCATTAGAGCCATTTTTGCATTGTATCTAATCTCAATTTCGTATTTGTTCCAAAGGAATTTATTGTCTAGAATCAAACCTAGATACTTGACATCTTGTCTCCATTCAACTGGCTCACATCAAATTTAATGGCGTTCTAGAACCTTCCCCTGACCGTTATGACAATATCATCGGTATATCCTTCGCTGGATATTCCGAAGTCAGCCAAACCACCCTGTTATTTTAGAACGGTGTTTATTGGTTGTTCGTGTTTTATATTTATGTTGTATAGATTTCTTGAATTTATTAATTGTTGAATGATCAAAAAGTCATATTAATGTTTTTCTCTTTAATAGCAAAACTTAAACACTAAATATTTTGTAATTTTTGCTAATACAAAATCACGGATTTATTTTTATAATAATGATATTATATAAACAAGTACATTAAGCTAGAAAACACAAAAATTCAATTCTATAGCTAACCAAAGTGGAATTGGTCAGTTTTCATCTTCCATGTAATCAATTTCCTTTCAAATATTATGCCAGTCTCTATACCACAGTCCGTATATATTTTACTCTCAAATGTATATTGAAAGATTTGAAAGACAATAGATTAAATTTAACACATAAACCAAACTCCAAACTTAGTATTTTACATTTATAAAAAATTTTAATAAAGGTATTCTGCAGCAGTTTCTCCTTTTACTGTTTTAATCTTGTTAATCCAAAAAATACGCGTTATTTATAGATCAAAATTTAAGATTTAGTGGCCCTATTATTCTGGTGGCTAATGAGTATATTTAATTGAATTTGTGATAAATATCTGCTAGATTATCAATAAGTATCACAAAATTACTAAGATGCTGGATAAAAACTGTGAATTGATTTATTTTAAAACTTCAAGTTTATTTTTTACTTACCTTTTCAAATTCATATCCCGAACATTTTTCGAAATTATTAACATTTAAAAATAAACCTTTGTGATAAAGAATCCTATTAATTTAAATATATATTTCTCTAACTACCCCTGTATAGCTTAAAATAAAATAAGCTTTTCTGGTATCTACCGGTCTCGTTATTGACAACAAAAGCGAGTCGTAAACATAATATATGAGAGCGGCGTCCGTTTGTGACATCAACTCGAATCAAACCGCCCTGGAGTGAAACATCTTATATTTTTATTCTGTAATCTTTGATAAGGTCCTCCACTGCGACTCGCAAGAGTCTATTGTGACTAACTCCGGAGAATATGTTGATGTATGTATGTTTTTGGGGTGAACATTGACCGAGACCTAAAGATCTCCTTCTCAACTCCTGAGAAAATCTTTAGATACTTCATTTTGTTCTAATCCTTGAAGGAATTTTAAGATATTCCTCTAGGTAAATCTCCTCTTCTCTCCGGTATTCTCCTAAATGTTATGTCCTGGAATTAAGTATGTAGGAAAGTCAAACTGTTTAAAATATTTCTTTTGTTGTGAATTATCGAAGTTTACATTATAAAAATGAAATAAAACAAAGTTGGAGAGTTTTCTAAGAAATGTGCTTGTTTACTTTCTGTATATATTGAACATTCTCAAGTATTTTTTTTTCGCATCTTATGTTTAAAACAAATTTGTACAGGTAAGCTGTCCAATTAATACATATTTTTTTTCGATTACAAAACAATCTCTTTGGGACCTAAAATTTAAACAAAGGACGTCACACAAAAAGTATCAGACTAAATGCTGTTACTTTGAATAAAAATTATACATAAAAAAAGTCAAAATGCAATAATCTCATTTTGGTTCGATATAATTCGATATTTTTTATTAATTTTTTTTTGTTCATGCCTGAGATACATTAAATCTAAATACTGTCGTACAAAGCTAAACCCCCGTATTTGCAAAACAATAAAAATTGCGTAAAATAACAATTGAACTTCAATGTATAATATGGTTTCACCTAATGGCTTCAAATTATAGAACCTGTATTACAGTAGAAGAAATGGACGAGTAAACCTTCATATTTTATCACTTTCATAAAATAAAAACCCGTACGGTGAATATCGTTATAAAAAATGAGGCCTTATACTATGGACAATACCGGTATTTTGATAATACGGTGATTGCAGCTATATTCATTGGGATATGTACTAGGAGAAAAGGTAGAAATGCCGGGATATTCCTAAGGAAACGGAATTTTTTGTAATCCAATTACAGTAAAGCAGCTATACAGTTTTATTTTAATATTATACACAAATATGCGGCAATAATACCTAATAATCAAGTTCAAATAGAAACATCTCAACATTGTTTTATATTAACACATTTTTTTCAGGTAGTTCCAGCCAAAACTGTTCTCTATTCTCTGGTATTATATCACCAAGATTTTTTAGGATGCTTTCCACTTTTTCCAAACCCGTCAGGTTGTGATTTGGTTAGGTTAGGTTGTGATGGGTCTGGAATGTCCAAAATATATTTTTTCTTGCAAAAAATCGAGTTTTCTCCAATTATCATTATTATTTCTTCCAAAATATAACTCATACTCATTACGTTTAATTAATTTTTCAGTAATTTTAGAAATGTACAGTTTTGGAGTTTCCTTTTTAACTTAAGCTACAGAAGGCAAATTTTTCCACAGTTGGAAATCTTCAAGTTCCATTTTTTCAACATTGACCCTTCTTTCTTGGCATACTAAGACAATTAGACAATTAGAAAGAAACACGTATGAACACGCCCGAAATATTGTAGACGCTACGCGTAATAACCGTATTTGAATTTTACTAAAGAAAATCTACTTATTTGATTGATTTCTTAGCATTTAAGGTATTTTTCGTAAATACGGGTAAAAAAGGATCGTTTTTAGCGTTTTGAGCAAAATACGAGGTTATAGCATAGAAAAGATCCAAGTTTTTAATATTTTTATTATACCAGACACTTTTTCAAATACGGGGGTTTAGCTTTGAACGGCAGAATAGGCGAGCTCCCGCCGTCTAAAACAAATAATGAGTAGCTTAAAATATAGCGACATATATTATTGCATGGAAAATTTTGTTGAAACGAATTCAGACTTGAGTGAAGTTGAAACAAATTTTTATTGACTTGTAAAAAGATTCCATGAATGTGCAAAAAACATTTATTGAATGTTTACTTAACCTCGATTTTTTTCATATTATACCTGTTTAGAGTCTAATGAAAATGTAAGCAATATTGCGACAGAACAAATTGTAAGGGTGTAAACAAAAAAAAACAACTGAAAAATAATAAGAAAAAATAAAAATTAAGAATAAGAACAAAAAATTATATAAAAAAATTATGAAAAAAAAAATTATACCTATAAAAAAATAATGAAAAAAAATATATATAGGTACATATATTTAAAAAAAATTTATCAATTAAAAAAAAATTGAAAAAAAGTTTCATTATACAGAGCAACTACAGACACAATTACTAACCATTAACAAAACGATGTCGTCAATGCTGTTAAAACAACTAATTTTAAGACATAAATAACTAAAAATTGATCTGGCTAATTGGTTTTTGCCAAAGCCATCTAACTGAATAAAAAAAAACCTGTTTTGAGAAAGTCATACTGAAAATGAAAGAAAAATCGAGATTTTTACGGACTGTATTTTCAAAAGCAATATTATAGAGGCTGTACAAAAATATTAGACCATAAATACGTATATACCTGGAAGAAAGCACAAGAGAAGATGCGAAATGTGAAATTATCTTCGTTAAAACAAAAAACGGAATATCTGAAAACGGTCGTATAATATAGTTCGAAACGACTCCACGCATCTATTGGCGAAAACATTACTGGAAATTTCCCGATCTAATGCAATTCATATCTTTTTTTCAATCTGTTATATACGCTTGGTCACTCATTATCGACTAGTAAACAACAGATTAGTTCTCTAGAAACGGATAATTGAATGTTGACCAAGGCGATTAGAGTACACGCATATTTCATATTTCGCTTAGATATTAATTTGTAATAGTAAAGTTTATATCAAAAATTACTAATAATAGGAAATAAACCAGTTTCCATTGGAAATTACTCCCAAATTTTAAAATAAAATTCAAATTTTAATGCACTTTCCGACCACAACCCGAGGATTTCCGAACGCTACCGATGATACGGGTTATGACATACCATTTGTTTAATTTTGTCAATATGGTCGGTATTGCATTAGGTTCTGAGTAGTTTTGTGTTTATATTATATTTTAATTAACTATTAATTGCTTCATCGACGTAAAAATATCATTTTTCTACTACCGTGTGTAAAGTACGTACTTTAGACACATTTTCGAGTGCGTAAAACTTTATTTTACGCACTAGTGCGTAAAGAAAAAATTCCAATATGTATGTAGTTATAGATATCTAGTCTTATGAAAATATAGGTATAATAAACGGATATTAAATCTAAGTTTTTTTCATAAATTGGAGATGGAATTATATGTTTGTTTGAGACCATTACGTGCTTGTGTGTGCTTTTTTTTTAATCCTAAAAGTCAACTTTTACATTCTGGAACAATGCAATACTTGGAATACAAAGTTTTTTTGGCTTTATCCATTTTTAAAGTTTTCAGAAGCAAATTAATGACAAAAACTTAGAGCGTGATACACGAATAAGAACGTAAACAAATGGAGTGACGTCAACGGATGAGGCAGCCATCTTTACGACGTAAAGCGCGTTTTGGCGGACTTAAATTTTATGATTTTTAAAGCCGTTTTAAAAGTATAGTTTATATTTTTTTTTGAAAAGATAGGCAGGCAAGGTGTTAGGAGACCTGATAAAGAGTCAATTCCCACCAATAGCAAAATGTATGCTTGTACCCTATTGCCTATGAAAGCAGATAATAGGGTTTAATTTTTGAAATAATGACAATTTGTTACTATTTTTCAGAAAATTTTATTTTTCATACAAGTTGTGTGCATCAAAATACAATAAATATAATCTACTGCCTACGAGGAAGATCCAAAAATATCTTTTTGGCTTAAGAATAAATTTTTGCGATATATAAATACGACATAAAAGCAAATGTCATTTATGGAATTTCGAAAAAACCGCAAAAACCGCCTGGAAAAAATGATCTTTCGAGTTTTTCATCTGTTATAGCTACACGAATAACGATATTTCAACAGGATGTTCTCTTTTTCATTAAATAATAATGTTAAGTAACAAAATTAAGATAAACAAGCATTTTTTTTGCTTCGTATTTTTTCTACAGTGACGGCGTAATACTTTATTATCTCAGTTGTACTCAATGGTGTAACACTGTATCTTAATTTACCACACTGGATAAGTTATGTCATATAAAGAGAAAAAAATGACGAGGGATGTTTTAATAGTAGCAGAGGATTAAATAGCAGGAGTGGAGTATATTTTGGATATTTACAAAAAAGAAACTATAACTGGATATTTGGGAAAGCAGAATACAGAAAGCTTCAAGACAATGGACATAAACTGTAGTGGGGCAAAAAGATTAGATAAAAGTATATACTTGAATATCTTGTGATCTCGAAACTGTTTCCAAGTTATTAGCTCACTGTATGAAAACAATATAAAAATTGTACGCCTATTTTTTCTCTTTTTTTTGGGAATCAAACCACAATAATGTTTTTTATTTTTTATTTCGACGTTTCGGTAGCGTTCCAGCTGTCAAGATTAACTAGTGATTAAATAATTTTTGCTCCCTATCTGACAGCGAAAATAAAATAGAAAGAAAATAAAAAAAAATTATAAAATTCCATTTTATTTATTTTTTTTTTTTCAATTTTTTTTTATTTTATTTTATTTTTTTTTTCGTTGTGTCGGATAGGAACCAAAAATTATTTTATTACTAGTTAATCTTGACAACGGTAGCTGGAACGCTACGAAACGTCGAAATAAAAAACATTATTGCGGTTTGCTTCCCAAAAAATAAGAGAAAAAATAATGAGTAATGCCACAAGGAACTTACAGAAGATATACTATTAGATGGCACCACATATATATTACAAAAATAAAGGCTGTGCGAGCCTCTAGAATTAAAATGTTGAGATAAATGTAAATGAGGATATTTGTACGAAATAAAAGTGACTAAAGTACCACCTGGTATCCAAGCTATTCCGTCCAAAGAAGCAGAGAAATTTCCAAATTCAGCATTAGGAGCCATTTTTGACTGGGAAAATGTGATTTGGAAATCAATAATTTTTTAAACATCAAATAAAATGAAACTTTAGCAAAGACATAACTAATTCAGTTGAGTATGGAATAATTTTAATCCTTATTGAAATTTTTCGACAAAATTCATCATTTCTCCCTGAATTCGTTTCGGCAAAACGTAGTCCTTAAACTTACTAATAAAACACGTTTTTAAAATGCAATGATATACCTACTTCCGGTTGAACTCACATATTTTTTTAGTCGTTTTGTGTGTTTTTTGTGTTCTTGCGGGAACTGACCTTAAAAACTCACTAAAACCAATTAAAATTTTTTTCATCCGATATCAATACTAAAAGTTCACTCAAGTCTTTCACAATCAACTACCATCACATCACAGAGCAATAATTGCAAATTCAAAAGACTGGGAGTCTTTTCGTCTACATTATGGTACAAGTTTTTTTTTCAATTTTATTTTAAACTATTACTGTCAGTCCGAACTGGAAAACTTCTTTTTAGACCGAGCAATGAGTCTATGGGACATGGAAGTTTCATTTACCGCAACTTGTAAATTATTGATGAAATTTGGAGTATCGCAGAAAATCACAAAAAAAATTTGAGAGCAAATATTTTTTGATCACATAAGCATTAGAATTACAATGGATTTTGAAGACTCATCGTCTACGTTAGTGACGTTGATATTTTTCAGATTAATCGAAAACCATAAAATGTGTTTGGTATTGCACCCAATCATGTAATAATTTGTAGCAAAAATTAAAAAAAAAAAATTATTCTCGAAAACCCATAGGAAATTGTGTCCAAACAAAGTTTTGAGAAATGCAGGAAGTGAAAGCAATCGGGGAAAGAACTGGAATATACAGCGTGACCACTATAGGTGAAAAATTTTTAAATATCAATTTAGTGAAAAATTTTATTCTTGATAAAAAGTTTTGCTTGTTCTGAAACCCCATTAAATGAAATAAAATTCAAGTTTTTCAAAAACCCGTCTCATTTTATGGCCAGTTTTATGAAAACCTTGAGTCTGACTTTTTGACATTTCACATATTGGCAATATCTCGGGAACCTCAAGGTTTGCAAGGTTCTAGTCTACGCCATTCGATTCAGAATTGAATTTTCTATAAAAAGGGGAATTTTGAAAATCATGAATTTTCGCGAATTATAAGTTTCGGTGTGGAAACATTTTCAAAACCTGAAAATTATAAAATCCATATCTAAGGTTTTCCAATGTGGAAAATTCCTCTTTTTATAGAAAATTCAATTCTGAATCGAATGGCGTAGACTAGAACCTTGCAAGTCTCAAGGTTCCCGAGATATTAGCCAATATGTGAAGAAATGTCAAAAAGTCAGACTCTAGGTTTTCATAAAACTGGCCATGAAATGAGACGGGTTTTGTAAAACTTGAATTTTATTTCTTTTTATGGGGTTTCTGAACAAGCAAAACTTTTTATCAAGAATAACATTTTTCACTAAATTAATATTTAAAAAATTTTCACCTATAGGACACGCAAAGATAAAAATTTGGATACAAATATTTATTTAGAATTCTTCTTGTATTAGCTGTATTTTGCAAATCTGGATTTTTTCAGATAATTTTTTTGACATTTGAACCTATTAAAGCTGGGTATTTTCAGTCACGTGTTCAAAAATAGCCAATTAGAAATCAATTACACGGATAAGAACCCCATGGGTAATTATCATTTATGTCTTAGCGTTACCAAGATTATTTAGAAATATTTTCTGTGAATAAGAAAGCTTGTCAATTTGACAATTATAAAAAATGTCGGTTTCAAGATTTGGAAACAAAAAATAACAATTTAATCGACCAATTAATAGAGGATAATATTTCAATTCAATTCAATATTTCAATTCTGGAACACACTATGTATATACGCGATCCATTTTAATCCATCAATAAAAAAATTATTAGCTCTCGATCATCAGCACCAATTTGAGATCTTTTAAAACATAATATACAATGTGATTTTATCAATAATTTCAAACACTTAAAATTAGGTTTTCATCAATATTTTACGCGCAAACAACAAAGTTTACCGATTTTTTTTTGTATTCGTAATTTATGTTTGCTCGGTCTATTCGTATGAATCGTCTACAACACAGTGACATTTAGAACAATACACTTCACTAGAACCATCCTGATATTATCTGCGATCTCTATACAAGAGGTATGTCTGTAAGGCTTGAGGAAGCTGCAGATTCATCACTCTTTCTTCGAGTTGTTGTTTACCGAGGCGTTGCCTTATTATGCGACGACATAAGTCCATCAATGGCAATGGCTCCGCTGAAAAAAAAATAAAAATTAGAGGAACTTTCAAAAGAAATTTGTGTTAATGTGTCAAATGTGCACTTTGACAAATTCGATTATACCAGTATCACAGAATACACCAGCCAAACAAGAAACGAAAACCGACATAAATCCTTTGATGTTTTGGGGGCAAAATTTCGTGACCTTCAAACTGACGTTGACAGATAACGGATCAAGTTACACTGATAAAATTGTTCAAAAAATGTAAATCAAATGTTAACTACACGCAAAAAAGTGAAACCAAAGAATCTCAAATAATTATTGTTTATTTTTATGACTTGTTTCGACAAAGTTTCAATTGTTCAACTCAATTTATGAATTGTTTAAGTTAATTCAACAGTTAAAAAAATATTGTGAGAAATATATAAATATAAGTTTTAGCTTCTGTTTTTGGAGTAGGTACCATCCATTATTAAAAATAATGAGCTATTGTTAAACCAAATGATTCTTATTTTCTATATTGTTATCGAAATTATATGTGTAAGTATGTTTTTATGTAGCACTATATGTAGGATAGGGTGAGTCTAAAAACCAATACAATAATAATAGATTATATAATTATAATATCAGTTTAAAATAGAAAGAATTTCAGTAAATGATGATGTTAAAAAATTACAATAAGTATGATGCTTGAATATAAAATTTTTATTATTTATATATTTAAAAGTTACACTTCACCAGATTCTGAATTAAATTTTACACCCAGAGAAAATGTACTGATATCTGTGACAACGAAGTTATAAAAAAGAAGCGACAGTAAACTTTTCTCCATAGATATCGAAGTTTTGTTGTGTTTTTCAATTATCCATCCATCACTTGAATGACAGCCACGAATTGCACAAGTTTTTGGCGCCATTACTAATAAATGTAATTTTGTAAACTAATTTTATCGTTCAAAACACAAAAAAATATGTAAATAATCAAAAGGCTTACAACAAAGAAAGTTCTTTGGTAAACAATAAAATCACATGTCATTGACAGATGACGGGCTTAAAATGGCGACTGTCAGACATGCGCACTCAGAAAATGAATGGTAAAATAGCACAAGCTTCCCTTCTTGTTGGGATGGTGTATTCTATGCTAGAATTCATATTTAGAAACACCATATCAGAGTAAACCATATGTTTATATGTTTACAATAACTAATTTCATTCAAAAGAACATTTTTATACTGCATTTCATACACGTTAACAAGGACATAAAAAGAACATTTTTCCTGGTTATTCACTAATTACTTTTATCACATGCTGCTTCTTCCCAGTGATACGACTTTTAATCTTAACGGTACTTTTTGTCAACTTTGAGTGTTGAAGTCAATTTTTTTTTTCATTTCCCCTACCACAAAAAGGAAACTTGAGAGATTTAAACTACCAAGCAGCTGTGTCTAACCATGAGGTCAAGTATCTGAGTATAATTATGCATGCTAAACTCGCCTGGAATTCACAACTGCCTGATATAATATACAAATGTCCGATTTCACCATCCAGTTCCTAAAGTTAAGTAATACCTAAATCAGATTTTGGAATGACAAAATAGAATTTACGTTTCACCATGTGCTAAGAAACGCCTAAACATGATAGAAAATACCCAATATTGTCACTCTCAAGTAATTCTTAGCGCTTGGTAAAACGAAAATTTCACTGAGCAATTCCAAAATCTGATTTAGGTATTACCTAACTTCAGGAAATGGTTGGTGAAATTGGACAAAAGGGTCTCGATGACTGCCAAAAATTGGGTGATAGAAATCACATGGGTACTAAATCCACGGATCGTACACTGGCTGTACACAACGGTGGTGAGACTCACGGTTACATATGAGCCGACCAATGAAATATTAAATCTAAGCAGGAGCCAAATGAGACGAGTATCGGGCTAAATCTCCAGTCACTGTACCCTACGGAAACCTATAAATACAATTTGCATATATACAGGAATGACCATATTTATTGGTTGTGCATAGAAGAGGAGGAAGCAGCATCTTAGAATGCAAAGCGCTGACTCATTAGAGATTACCTCCTGGGACTAAAACGCTCAGGGGAGAATTTCTCCAAGAAGGATATACTGAAAAGACTTTCAAGCCTGATAAGGACAGTCTTTACTGAAGAACCGTTTTGAAACAAGCGGTCTTATTGAAATTTTGTTTTCGGGTTATTCAACTAAAACCTTATAAACTGTAGCAAGTTCCTATTCAATTCTGAACAGTAATTCTATGACTGACAGTTCTACCATTACAGAATTTTTGAAATTCTTTAATATTGTCCAGTTTTCATTACCTACATTAGGCGTTTAATATACTTATTTTGAGTACGATGGACGTCAATAAAATATATTATGAAAAAAAAGTGAACAGAAAAGTGAACAATTTGTTACATTTTACAAAATTCTGAAATCGGTCAATTTTTAATTTTTTCTGTAGGTGTCTCAAAAATAGAACTTTCGGTATGATTTATTAAAACGCAAGTGAAATGCCACATGAAATCAGTGAAGCTGCTAAGGCCGCTACTCATGAGTTGTTGCCGGCAAAATCAAGAGAGCTATGAATGTGGCAGGATACCTTGAAAATTCTTCAAGAAACAAACTTGACATAGCCTCCAAGATTCGAAATGGACGCAACGAAATTAATATCTCGAAAGCTAATACAAATACTGCAACGACTAATACTAATTCCAACAGGGCCACTTCTGTTAATATTCCTAATACTATTAATATGAGTAATAATTGTTATAATTGTTCATAACTATTATTTATAGTATCTATTCCTATTATTTTTAATATTGTAACTAATAAACGGTTACAGAAAAAATATTGTACGTAACGCTACCCGAATGTGATTTTACAGGGCTCGCAGGTTGCCAAACACAGTTTCGTAACATGATGCAATATCTCCGTATCATATTAAATTTCAATTATACTCTTTCTTATATACAGGGTGAACGGAAACTCGAACCTGTCATTTTCTTTCTTCTTTTAAATGAAACAAAGCAAAAATAGAATCTTCGATTATGTAACTTTAATTTTTGTCAAGCATTCCCTATACCCAAAGTTTATAAAAACAGAGTTATCTGGTAATATTTATTGTAAACTATTATTATTGACCTATTATGTGAACGTTGATATGCTGAGAAATGTTAGTCAATCATTTGAACTATTCTGCAGCATTGCATTGATGTTAACGGTGAACATTTTGAACCTTTAGTTTAGTATTACGGTTGGGATTATATTTTTGGTGGCTAGTTTTGTTTAGAATAAATTTTTCATTAAAATTTATTATTAATTAGGATTTTTTGTTACATACAACGTTTAATGCTTTCACATAATAGGTTAGTAGTTATATTTTACAATAAATATTACAAAATAAATGTGTGTTTTTATAAACTTTGGGTATAGGGAATGCTTGACAAAAATTAAAGTTACATATTCGAAGATTCTATTTTTGCTATAAAATACAGGGTGATCCATTTGAAATAAGAAAGAAAATGACAGGTTCGAGTTTCCGTTCACCCTGTATACAAGAAAGAATATAATTGAAATTTAATAGGATACGGAGATATTGCATCATGTTACGAAACTCTGTTCGGCAAAATACATTTTTTTCTTTAACGTAAAACAAGCTACAGAGCGTTGATTTACCTACGATTTTCACATAAACGTGTCCATATCTTTCGAAGGACTCTGTATAACGTGGCAAAATCTTATATCAAAAGCTTCAAAAAATGTAACCAATCCGAATTCGGTATAATATACAGGGGTTCCCGTTTGAAAAATCATATGTTTGGTTTGTAACGGAGTTATGCAGCACTCTGTATAGTTCGATATAATTTCAAAATATGGACCTTCAACACATCTACTATTTTTGTTGATAACATTTTTTGATATCTCTTAAAATAGCCCATATACCGAAGTTTGTCGTAAGGTTGGTACACCCTGTATATATAAAATGCAAAATCTACTGTAGTTGCGAGAACGAGTTAGAGACGAAGTTAATAAAGTTTTTCCGGTAGTTATTTGTAATATGCAAGAAGAATGTGTTTGTCGATTGCTTATTAGAGAGATTAGATATAAATTCATTCTTAACAATATCAAAAAAATATAAAATTCAAACTTACGATCTAGTCCACCAATATATCTCATGCTAATCTCACAGTGTCCCCATACGGCACTGACAATCGGATACAATTTTCTGCCTTTCAATCCTCGAAATGCGACGCCCAAATACTGGCCGTCCACTACGAAACTTAAAGTACCTTCGTCCATGTCCAATACAACTAAGAATTTATCGGGTACTATAAACGTCTCATCTGGTTTCAATAAAGCTGGGTAGGTAACACCTGGACAATTTTTCGAATCGTGGTACAATTTATTGCGGCCTAGAATATAAAAAAAAAATTTTAATAATTCATACTAGTTTTTTAATACAATTTAAGGAGATATTTGAAATAAAATCTAACTGGTAATTTGACGTTTTTCGTGACCCGTCATAATCCGACCCTGTTGCGCTCTAGAACGGAAAGTTACTTTGGCCAATTATTACAGAATAAAAATATAAGATGTTTCACTGGTTCGAATTTATCGCGTAAAGCACCGATGCCGCTGGTGACTTGGATGGTACAGTACGTCCTTACTTGCATTTAATTCGGCATATTATACGGGACGTCGCCCGTCGAGCGCTGTTATTTTTGAACGGTGTTTATTGGTTGTTCGTGTTTTATATTTATGTTGTATAGATTTTTTAAATTTATTAATTAATTGTTGAAATGAGCAAAAAATCATATTAATATTTTTCTCTTTAATAGCAAAATTTAAACACTAAATATTTTGTAATTTTAGTACGGGCTGAACATCTAATTCCTCTCTTATTTTTGTGTTTCTAATTTTGTCCATTCTTGTTGTTCCAAATGTTCTTCGCAAGTATTTCATTTCTGCTGCCTGTATTTTGCTTTTTTGTTTACTTGTAAGTACTAAAATTTATAGAACAAAGACAACTCAGCTGGTGGGGACATATTCAGAGAATGAATAACAACAGACAAGTTAAAAGGACATATGAAGCAAAAATACAAATTAAAAGAAAAAAAGGAAGACCAAAACAAACATGGAATACAATAGTGGGTAATATACTAAGAGAGAGAGAGAGGTAAATCATGGGAAGAGGCAAGAACATTGGCAAGAAACAGGAAAAAATGGAAAAAATTTATATATGAGAATTAAATGCAAACCCGACACCTTAGAGTATAAGGTTATATGATTATATATATATATTTTGTAATATTCGCTAATACAAAATTACGGATTTATTTTTATGATAAGGATATTATATAAACAAGTAAATTAAGCAAGAAAACACAAAAATTCAATTCTATAGCTAACCAAAGTGGAATTGGTCAGTTCCTTTTGAACGAATTTACTAAATTTTCTTTTCATCATCCATGTAATCAATTTCCTTTCAAATATTATGCCAGTCTCTATATCAGAGTCCATATATATTCTACTCTCAAATGTATATTGAAAGATTTGAAAAACAATAGATTAAATTTAACACATAAACCAAACTCCAAACTTGGTATTTTACAACATTTATAAGAAAAATTTAATAAAGGTTGCAGCTGCTTCTCTTTTACTGTTTTAATCTTGTCAATCCAAAAAATACGCGTTATTTAAAGATCAAAATTTCAGATTTAGTGGCCCTATTATTCTGGTGGCTAATGAGTATGTTTAATTGAATTTGTGATGAATATCTACTAGATTATCAATAAGTATCACAAAATTACTAAGATGCTGGATGAAAACTGTGAATTGATTCATTTTAAAAATTCAAGTTTATTTTTTACTTACCTTTTCAAATTCATATCCCGAACATTTTTCGAAATAATCATTTAAAAATAAACCTTTGTGATAAAGAATCCTATTAATTTAAATATATATTTCTCTAATTACCCCTGTATAGCTTAAAATAAAATAAGCTTTTCGAACTTCTCTGGTATCTACCGGTCTCGTTATTGACAACAAAAGCGAGTCGTAAACATAATTTATGAGAGCGGCGTCCGTTTGCTACAGCACTTGAATCAAACCACCCTGAAGTGAAACATCTTCTATTTTTATTATGTAATCTTTGCTTTGGCGCTTGCCCATTATCGTATACAGTAAATAAAGCAAAAAAGTATCATTATAGTCATTATTGCAGAAAATTCTGAATATAGTTGATGATCTCATGCTTTGAGAATTTTTCATTGGAAAAATAAAAACAATAAATTTTACGAAATATTAAATCGGGATGCAAACGCAAGAAATTTTATTTTAAAATTCCATTTTTTGAATCATTTTAAAGACAAAAAGGTAAAGATTCTTTCCAGTTTTTGAATGATTAATTTAAAGAGAAATTCATCTCATCTCGTGTAGTCAGCCCTAGATCGAATTATGTCAAATATTTGTGTAATAAATGTATAATCAATACGTTATCAACAATGTTTTTGTTCATTAACAAAATTATAAATGACAAATTCCAATGATTAATCACAATCTACCGATCGCTGAAGAATAAATTCAACAATTTAATTTCTGTTGCACCAAAAGAAGTATCGGTACATCATGATTGAATTGAAAATGTCAAGAAACTCTCAAGGCAAGCAAGAACGCTTTTAATAATCACAAGAACCAGGCGCTGTACAAAATTTAACTCGGTTTAAGGAAATAACAACAAAAACAAGATTATTTCTATACGAACTTAACTTTTGGATACGATATATTATACAGTGTGGAAACCACTTATGGAATAAAATTCTTTATGTCATCATTTTAGAAGATTATAAAAATGCCGAAACACGTTTTTTTTTAATTGAGTTGTGCGTTATGTGAACATAAACTTAAATGTACAGGATGATTCACGTAAGTATGCCATAGTCGGTGTTTTTTTAATGAAACACCCTGTATATTTGCATATCTTTGAAATCCTCTTGATGAACCGATTCCAACAAACTAAATAATGTATGGTCAATTATGAATTATACAGGGTGAAATTTTTATTTTTACAGTTATTAAACACATACATAAAATACCTGATGTTTTAATACATTAAAATAAATGCTCAAAATGTTCTCCACCTAGTTGTTGGCAATAGCACAGTCTCCTATAGAACTCCTACTTAACCTTGTTTAAAGTTTGAGGTGAAATATTCCGTATTTCTGTAGTTATCCTTTCTTTGAGGTCTACAATGTTAGTTGGTTGTGTTGCATATACTTTGTTCTTGAGATAACCCCACAGAAAAAATCTAACGGCGTAAGGTCTGGGGATCTAGCTCACCACTCAATAGTACCTCTTCGTCCTATCCAATTATTGGGGAAGATTTCATCTAAATAAGTTCTTACCATTAAAGCATAATGGGGTGTTGCCCCGTCTTGCTGGAACCAAACATTTTCATTCGGTAAGCTAGGATCTATTGCGTTGGGATATAAGTTTGCCAACGCAGGAATAACTTCATTTCTAAGCATATTTGAGTATTTTTCAGCTATCAAATTTCCATCTAAATAAATATAGTACCAATAATATGGTCGCCTATGATACCGACCCAAACGTTCACCTTTTGAGGGTACTGAGTATGTGTCTCACGCATCCAATTAGGATTCTCTGCTGACCAATGTCTACAGTTCTGTCGGTTTACCTCTCCTCTCCAATGACTGTCACCTACAAAAGTTGAATGTTATTCAAAAATGGATAATGAGAATAATTTTTAGAAAGAATATTATTTTCCCTAGTAATGATATTTATGAGCTAAGTGGTTTTATGGACACTAGACAAATATATTGTATGAAAATGTTATTGTACTATCAAAAACATAAAAAAAGCCTACTTTGTCCAGAACACGCACATAATACTCGCTGTAAAGACAACGTATATACCTTACCTAGACGAGGAAAAACTATAGGGCAGCGTTGTTTTGACTACTTGGGTCCCAAAATATTTAATCAAGTTCCTTTGGAGTTAAAGAATTTGGAAAATTCAAAACATTTTAAAACTAAAATTAAAAGCTGGATAAAAACGCTAAATAGAAATGTTTTAAATAATATAATAAATAACCAGTAACAAATTAAAACTAGGAAATACAAAATAAATATAGTAAACTGTCAAAACTGATATTTTTCTTTCCTATTCTTTTTATAAAAATAAAAATTGACTCGCCTGATAATGTACTTTACCCGATATTGTCTAAATACCCTAATTATGTCTGCTGTAAAACTATTTTATGATATGACTTACCTGATTATGTCTGGAATAACTCAATGATGGTCAGTTATCTTTATTGTGTTATAATATACCTACCTATATTGATGTTCACTGTTAATTTAAATTGTTATATATACATATGTTATTTATAAGTACATCACATACAAGGTGCAAGTAGTTTCTGACTACTTACAACTTCTGTGATTTTTGTGTGTTTGTTTACATTTTTCCTATATATTTATATTTTGTAACTACCGTAAATAAACATTATTATTATTATTATTATTATTATTCAATGTGAATGTTGATTCGTCAGAAAAAAGAATGGAGCTATCTCATTTCTGTTCAGCTTATTCATCAATCTTTCGCAGAAATCCATTCTACGATCTGGATCGTCTTCTGTTAACTCCTGCACAAAAGTTAATTTGAAGTTTTTTTTTATGAAGACATCTTAGAACAGTTGTATGACTAACATTATTTTCACGGGCATTTTGACGTGTACTTGAAGTTGGATTCTCTTCGACATTTAACAAAATATCCACTTTCACATCATCTTCAACGAAGTGTGGTTTTCTTTTCAATGGTTTGACATGTCCAAGTTCTCTGAATTGTGCATGAATTTTAGACACCGTACTTTGTGAAATATTAGGCAATTCGGGATACCTGTGATTAAATCAGTTTGACACTTCAACTTGACTTCTGCAGTTATCCCCGTACCCGATCATCATTAAAATCTCAATTCGGTGAGTCTCAGTTAAATATTTCATTATTATGTCGACAAGGAAAGAGTGTTTGACAAAGATTTTACTTTTTCAGTATAAACTGTCAACACATCAACAACTAACAGAATAGAAAACAATCCACATTATTTACCGATTTAAAAAAATCGACATTATTTACCGATTTTGTCTAATTATTGGCGTTTTTAGGCAATTTTTAGGTATTTATGATAAAATTCATGGGCGTAGCAGGTTTTGTTCAATATACAAATACGTCTAAATAATTAGTTAGTTTAGATTTTTTATAAATCCATATTTAGCTAATTTAAAAAAGTTCCAATATTTCAAGTGTAATAAATTATTAATTTTAAAATTTCACCCTGTATAATTCATAATTGACCATACATTATTTAGTTTGTTGGAATCGGTTCATTAAGAGGATTTCAAAAATATGCAAACATACAGAGGGTTTCATTAAAAAAAAACAACACCGACTATGGCATACTTGCGTGAATCACCCTGTACATTTAAAATTATGTTTAAATAACGCACAACTCAATTCAAAAGTTGACGTGTCTCGGCATTTTTTATAACTTTCTAAAATAATGACAAGAATTTTATTCCATAAGTGGTTTCCACACTGTATAATTTTTGTGCGTATTATGCTTGATGCGCTTGGTAAGGATGAGGCAGTATAAAATATTAATGAAATGATAGAACTAAAGATACATTTCTTACAGGGTAGTCTAGGTACTTTTCCGTACTTATATTCGTTGTTATTTGAGATCTTTTCTTCTTTGAAGATTAACGCGAGTATTTTTTTGTATTTCGTCAACAATTATTTTCGGTTTTATTGGACATAACAGAAAATTTTAATTTTAGGGCACTTTTAAAATGGAAGACCTTAATTTAATAATAATGTATGATACATTTTTATTGCATTTAGAACATTTTTGGGAACCTATATTATGAGAAGTACTTACCTAAGTCCCATCCCCACGAAGTATCTGTACTACCTACTAAACTTTGATATCCTACAGAATGAAGCGGCGCTTCAGCAGTGGCGACGCCGACGACTGCATGCGTACCTCGTTGCCTCGTCGACCAACAAACTTCCCAACAGTGCATCCCTTTCGTCAACCCCACTTTGCCTCTTATACAATCAGTGCTTTGGGCTACGGGATGTCTGAAATAAATAATATAATTCATTAATTGGAAATTTTCAGCTGGTGAACCCAGCCACGTTCAAAAACGTGTTAATTCTTGAAAAAGCTTTCA
>CAJUYH010001017.1:42666-53905 GCA_910591685.1 Galerucella tenella | reverse complement strand
CTGAATAAATTAGATATCGACTCAACTATCTTTTTTTGATTTTATATCATTAGTTGTCATTAAGACATGAGTGGATTTGGTGGTAGAAAGACCAGCAAAGTTTGGTCGGCCATCTATGTACAACAAGACAAATCTCTTGCGTAGTGGTTGAAATACCTATACCTTTTCCACACCCATCTTTCAGTTTTGTATTGTAGATGGCGACACCTATGCCTTAGGTGTATCGCCGTGATCTTTGATCATGAGAGTCGAGTTGATTTTTGGTTTACTCAGTTCGAAAGCCTGACTGATGAGACCTAAGAGGTCGAAACAGCTGTCTCAGGATGCGAACTGAATAAATTAGATATCGACTCAACTATCTTTTTTTGATTTTATATATATATATATATATATATATATAAATGTTTCGGTGTGTGTATGTATATGGACAATTCCTTTACTATAATTAATCGAAAGGAACTTCGTTCCATCCGGGTGTCCCTTGACACCTCTCAAGTTTTTTTTTTCAAGACCGACCAGAAAGTGTACACATTCTGGACAATTTTTCGTCCAGAAAATAGCGTTTTGCTGGTCAAGACCGGAAAATGGACGCCAGGGACCGGAAAAAGCTTTTTTATTATACTTAACAGAAAATACTACATTTTCAACTGTTTATAAAATACAGTAAATATGACATTTTCGGAACAGCGCACGGAAATTTTTTCCCGATCCCTATTTCCGTGCGCTTAATAATAAACATAGATATACATTTTCGGAACAGCGCACGGAAATTTTTTCCCGATCCCTATTTCCGTGCGCTTAATAATAAACATAGATATCCATAATACTAGATATCCTAGTTCAACAAAAAGAAATGCAAAAGGGATTGAGCTTCAACAATAATACGAATTGTACAATAAATATTACTATTAATAATAACGGTTCTGTCCAAATAGTTATTTGTATACTAAGGCCGCAAAATGCTTTTTCGCGTTCCGAGAGAGAGATTATCGCCGAGGCCGCTCCGGCCGAGGCAAGATAATCTCGAGGTCGCGAAAACATTTCGCGGCCGTAGTATACACAATATTTTTCGTGCAACCGTGAAAATTACATAATTTCAATAAACATTATGTCTCTTTAGAAAAAACAGTTAGTTTTTGGTTCGAAATACATTGTTATTGTCATATTTCAGAAATGTCAAATGCTGTAGTGGCGTTCAGTTTGCCGGCAGTCACTATGGGAACGGCCGTAAAAATTTTTGTCGGCCGTCACTATGGGTAACGGCCGCAATATATCATTCTCTGGGTAACGGCCGCAAAATATCATTTTGCGGCCTCTGTTGCGGCTGCAAAATGCGTTTTGCGCCCGGTTGCACGAAAATTTTCTTAGAATTACCTACTTGTATTTTTTTTGTTGATTTGAGTTGTATGTACTTACATTTTTACTGTTTTAAAAATAAAAATAAATATTCCCGATTTTCTTAATAATTTTTTGCGATATTTTTTGTTTATGTTGATTTCAGGTACCTAAGTATAATAAAAAATATCGTTCATTACTCGTCCAGAAATGGATTTTCCGTTCTTGCATGACTTCCCGCGCGCACGGAAAAATCCTCATTTCTGTACTGGTAATGAAATATACTATTTTCTACACCCACATGTATATATTATCCATTTTCTGCACAGTTTACAAAATGTTAATGTAGGCCATATCGGTTAACTGAACGGATGTGATTTCATCTACATCCTAGAACGTATATGAAATCCACCAATCAGCATTCGAGTTTAGTATCCGTCACTCATCTTTTTCAATTTAAAAGAAACAACAAAATAAGTTGTCAAAAAAAGTCACTCATAGAAGCACTGGATCAAGAATATTCATTTACAAAGATAAACTTAAATGAAATAATCCGTACAAATTAACAACAAATACTTAAAACAGAATAAAATGGGTATTTAAGAAGACCTCAGATTTTAAAAAATTATGTAATACATCTGACGTTATAGTTAAACAATTTGCATATTCCTCAGTGGTCGAGTAGTAAGCAAACCAGACTCTCACGCGGTAGACCCGGGTTCGATTTCCCGAAAAGAAGTTTTTTTTAATTGTTAATTTTATTTTTAAATAATTATTTTGCTTGATATTAATAACGACAACAGGTAGACGTTTGAAAGGGAAACCGTAGCATTATACAAATTGGACATTCAAGAACTGTACGTTCACCACAAAAAAATTATTGGAAACATAAAATTGAATTGTTAAATTTTTAATTTGAAGTTATATTACAGTTTATAGAAATTTTTATTTTCTATTGGTGCACTTTGAAATTATAAATACTGGTCTATAACTACTACAACAAAAACTGGAAATCATATAAAATTAAAATAATACCCTTCTTGGTGTGCGTCATCGATTGTGACGTATATCCGGGTTTTCGGCATGTCGTTTATTTTATTTGCTATTTTGACAAGTAGCTAACCTTATATTTGATAAATAAAATCATCTGGATCGTATTCAGCCAAATTCGAAAAGGCAATGCAATTCATAATTACCAGCTTCTTTTTCTAACTGAAAATACTTGAAAACTTCCAAAATACTGATGTTTTTCCGTGTATTCATGCATATTTTTGTATTATTCATATAAATAAAACAATAAGATTAATATTCACTTTTCATAAATAATAATTGACCGTAAACAACAAAGTACAGACCTGTCAAGAACTGTCAGTGTGACAGTAGAAAAAGACGTAAGACACATTGCCGCTGCGAAAGTTACGCCTTCATACTATTTTAACCTCGCGATTGATAGGTTGCGCTGGCGCCTAATCTAAACATCAACCAATCAAATTTTTGTAAGTCATAGATTAGGGTTAACGTTTGAAAAACATTCAAACGGTTCATTATTGTGATATTTTTATTAGGATTAATCACAGACCTTCCTTTTTTTCCATTTCTTCCTACGTAATGTGATAGAAGGAGATTAACAATCGATGACGCACACCAAGAAGGGTATTATTTCAACTATAGACATAAAATACTTCAACCTAGAATTGTAACTCCTATGTTGTCAGCAGTGACTACTGTTTTAACTGCCATCTGAAGTTTGGCCGCAGGAACTATAAAATTCAGCGGGAATTTTAAATATCAAGTTGATAAAGAATTTTATCTTTTTAAAAAATAAATCGACTGTTTACCCAAAGAACACAAAATTCAGCTGCTTATAAAAATATATAAACTATAACTGATAATATTTCGCCAAATCTTGCATCAGAGCTGAACATAAGAGAATATTTGGCAAACTCTTGTTGATGCAAGATTTGGTGAAGTACTATCAGTTATAATTTATATGTTTTCATAAAAGCTGCACTTTGTATTCTTTTGACAAAAAGTCAATTTATTTCTAAAAAAACTTGTGCAGCAGAGTAAGAGTTAAAGCAACATAATGCAACATTTTTGCAGAAGGTAAAGTTTGCAATATATAATTTGTGTGTCTAGGAAAAAGTATATGGTGAACGACGAATACTTTGAATAAAAAGACTTTGGGGAATTAAATATTTATTTGGTGATAATAACAACATTTTTAACACACATACCTATACATAACACACAACATACTACCTATATAGTTTATTTCCCAATATTCTGCTATTTTCATTCCTAAAATATAAGTATTTTATATTATTTTTTCATCCATGTGGTCTGGCATCTAGTTGTAAACAATTCAACAAGGAGGGTCACGTATGAAGTACCTATACTCATTTCTATAGTGTCTTCTCCTTTGAAAGTGTTTTTTTAGAACAAAATTTGATATAGCTGCTTTCATTATTGGATCAACAAATGTTGAATCCTTGTTAGTATTCATGAATTTTGGAAATTTCATATCATCTCCTCTTGAAATAGTATTAGGTTACTTTTTTACACCATAAAAGGAGAATCCTAATTATTAATTAACCTATAGACTTGCACCTAATATTAAATTTAGGTAATTACCTGAAATGAATAAAGTGAGAACAGCTTTTCTTTTCAGCCTCTTTTTCCTGGTACTTTACAGTCATCACTAAAGTGTCTAACACAAACACGGGAATTTTGGTATATTTGTTTTGAAGGCATGCAGTGTAACTTCACATTATTAATATTTCTCAGCCAGGAGTCAAATACTTCAGGTTCACGTTTTGGAAACCGATGTTAAGCACTCGTTTTGTCTCAGCAAAACGGAACACAACAAAGTTTTTTACGTGGTTTGTTTATTTTTCCTTCCATTTTGACATCTTGACATTACGATTGTTGATGATCAGTGCCCTCTGCAGTTTGGCCGCATCGTAACTTAAAACATTCTCTCCAATCCTAGTTACAATTCTAGGTTGAAGTATTTTATGACTATAGATGGAAATAAGAACTAAATGTCAAATGGTTGAATTCGTGATGTATATGATGTATACCTTGCGTTGTCATGGAAATGAGAAAAACATAAACTAATTTGTATTTTGATGGAAGTTCAACCTTATTGAGTTCTGTGAATGTCAATAGTATAATAATTTAAATAGGTACCATTTCCTAAGATTCGAAAAATCTAAATATTAATATTTCAAGCAATACCAACGGCACTTTCCATTTTAATTTATAAATTTGACGTTGTTAAATATTGTTCGAATAAAAGTTTTGACGTTACAAACTACTCCTGTCAGATCAATGATGAAAAAATTGTCATTTAGACATAATTTAGACCTTAGATTAGGAAAGCATATGGATACCGCACTTCGCCTTATTTGACACTTGCGATCTGTCACACACTTTTGCTGGACGCCATTTTATTTGTGGCAGACAAAGCGAAAACGGCGTGAGCTTCTTTCGTGAATTTTTAAGTAAAAATTATTATGATTGTGATTTATTTTTGAACTGAAAAATGGTGAATTGTTGTGTTTACGGATGCCGAAAGTAATTCCTCTGATCGCGGAAGTCTTTCCGAAAATTTCATTTAGGTATCTTCTGTTGCTCTGCCGATGAAGGTCACAAAATTTGCTCGCAACTAAAGAATACACACAACAAGAAGTGAACCGGTGAAAATTCTTTGATGTTGGCGGGACAAAAATAATAACCTTGAGTGTGACAGCTAACTCTGGCGTACACTGAAAGCCATAATACATGCTTACAGCTTTACTCGAATAACACTGAGAAAAAGTATTTTAGCATGAAGTTGTGTTTTATCGAATATATTATATAGGTATTTTTCCATCAGTTGCTTCTTCTGCACTTTTCGTTAACAATATACACGTGAAATAGATACTTAGATTATTTGAAAAAATAATTTCATGAAATAACAAGCAAACTTTAATCTAATTTGGGTCTGTAAAGACGTCTGTAGACACGGTTTTATCTGAAGTTTCGCTTCTTGTTGTTGGTGTATTTTTTGGCGAAACGAAAATACTCGAGTAATATCTTGATTGGTGACGACATATTTTGCTGAGAGACCTGAGATAGTCACAACACAGCCCCAGTAAGTTTTCCCTTATAATGTCATTAATTATATTGATAATAGTACTGGTGGTAGCACTGTACAACAACTGTGCGCTTTCCCAAACCTGATTTATTATCTTGAATTGTCTATAGTCTATAGTCAGATAAATGCCCAAGGCGGATCCAGGTTCTTTTCTGGGAATGGCACAAAGGGTGAACGGGCTAAAAAATGAACTATAATTGTTAGAAATAAACTTTAAGTTTATTTCCACACGTTCAAGTATGTATAGGAAGGTTTATGAATGTGATGTCAGGAACTAAGAAAATTTAGAAAAACAGGAAAATTTTTATCTATATAGTATGTCTCTCCTCATCCTTTCTTGCTCTACCCTTCAACTCCGTCACCCTATTTGCATGCTATGATGTTTTGTCTATTGTGGTCTTCTGGTTTATTGGTAATTGTACTGAAAAACCATACTGCCGTAAATTATTATTATTCTAAAATATTATAATACACTGTTCTCGTTTACTATAATCGTAATTACTACTGAAGAATGTTCAATTTATTAAAGTCTAAACAAGTTTCTACGAGAGATTTACTAGGACAAAATGGTAATCAGTTATAATATAAATCCTCATATAGCCAAGCTGCATTTCGTTTCGTACGAATACACACACTGCTTTAGCGACAAATCAAAATGTAAACCTTTAGGACAGTTCATAACCGCTGGATATCCATGGACACAAACAACAAATTTTTCACAATCAAAAGGATGATATTTGTAAGTTCCGGTAATCTCATTATCACAAATTATGTCAAAGTTATCTAGAGGAGCTGAATAGGTTTCAGTTTCAGTGTCAATGTGTATCGGAATTAGTCTACTATTGTTACAATCAGAATTTGCTGGTTCTACACAGGTACTAGTGAAGCTATTAAACCACTTATTACCGTAGCAATTTAGAACATAGGCTGTTCCGAATGAACAAGCAATATATAAATAACAACTATTGGGATGAGCTGTGAAGAAATACTCTGAAGAAGGCTTACAAAGATAATCCATATTCTCTGTACTAGTTATGCTGTTAGTTATTATATCTTCCGGTGAAGATATTGTGGTCAAAGATGTACTAGATATTTCATCTGGTGTATTTGTAGCAACACTTGAATCCACGATATCTGTAGTACTACTTAAGTCTACGATATTAGTACTACTAGTAACTATATCTGTTATTTTATGCTCAGCGGAATCATCTGTGTCTGTCTGTGCATTAGTAACTTCGGATATTGTGCTAGTTATTTCTCTAGTTACATGTTCAGTAGCAGTTTCTGCTTCCGTTGCGGTCTCTGAAGTTATAAGTGAAACATTATTTGTGCTAATAACTATTGGAGCTGTCGTATCACTCGAGATAATTTCAGTGGTCGTAGATGATGTTGTAGAAGTTATAGGTATTGTATCTGTTGTGGTCGTCACTGATGGCGTTGTTATTTTTTGAGTAATAGATGTTGGAAGCGATCTTCTAGACGATTGTGTTGGGCACATTGGAACTAGTTTAGTTGACTTTGTAGTGCTGATTTTTTGAGTAGTGGTGGTTGGACGACGAGTTGTTGTTGACGGTTGTTCGGTTGTTGAAATGAAGATATTTTCAGTGGCAGTAGTTTGTGACGAATCTGCAAAAATTTTTATATAAAATGAAAATCTTTCAACCAATGTTTGGAACATGATATACAGGGTGTAAAAAAGAGAGTGGTCATGAATTATTCCGGTCGATTGAAACGGTTGAAACTTGATATATTATAATTACCATTGGTAATAAACCTGAGTAGAGAGGCATTATTTCAATTTTATTTAAATATTCTCGCATTTTGCATGTTTTTGAATGGCTCACTGGCTACTGTGGGAGCCTGTCTAAAAATTATTAACTATAAGCAAATCTTAACAGATTTTTAAGCATAAAATATACCAAGTGGCAAAACAATATAAAAACATTTTAGGAATACTACATTAGAGCTGATACCGCAAAAAGGTACCATTACAATCTCGCACGCCATAATAAAAACGTTGAGAAAATTGATTAAAATTAGTAAATTTAACACGTTTTGTACATAACTAAGGTAGGTACCCTGTTTTTGATCTCTATCTCTATATGTGTGTATAGGTTGAAATTGATGGATCAGAAAATATTTCAAATAGTCACCTTCTGTTGAAGTTATACATCCAACATTCTGGGGGTAATCACAAACATTTAATTCGCTATTGAAATGAAGAGTTGGTGGACATTTGAACAGATATGGGCGTCCATTCGAACACTGCCAAAAACTATCACAATCCTCTTCATGCGAAAAATACATAGAACCAACACCATCTTTTGTAGAACAATCAGCTGTAATGAAAAAAATGTTTAATTTTAACAATAACACCACAAAAATCTGGGTGCTACAATATATTTAGCGAATTTGGAAATTATTATAGATATTCAAATGCGGTTAAGACTATGGCAAGAAGCGCTTACTGCGCTACCTCTGCTCCAGACAGCCAATGATTCAATTGAACCCAGGTTTGTGTTTAATAAACCCTATACGCCAGTTTTGTTGATGATCTACTGAAAAAGATTACCGGTCTGTTTTTTGGAAAAAAGCATTATTTAATAAAATTTTATTTGTGAAGAGCTGACCCATTATTTTATTAAATAATTGTTTTAACATTAATAACGCCACAAGCTATAAGAACAATATTATCTACTTTTATTAATAAATTTAGATTAATACAAGCGTGTGTTTCTCAATAACCATCACAATATGGATTCACAACGTATTTTATAAGGTAATTTATACCTAACGATTCTGATTGAAGAAAAATGAAATCCTAAGAATACACAAACAAAGTAGGTATACCTATTGACTTATCAGTGAAAGCTTTGATTCTTTTTATGCTTTTCTGCCATTCCGTTTTTTTTGCATCGTTATTGATAGAAATAAATGTTTTGTTAGATGTTTTAATCGTATGTATTACTTTTACATTCTGGAACCGCACAATATTTATAGCTTTATTTACTCTGGTTCTGGTCCATTGTGTCGAATAGATTAAATTATTTCTAAACGTTCTTATTTCACAAACATAACACTGTTTAGATTTTGCTAAAAAGTATAATAAAAAATAATAAGCAAGCAAGCAATAAGCAAGCAAAATACTCTGACTAGCTAAGTAGTCATCTAATCGAAAACCGATCGGCGCAGTATCCGCTCTCTGAACGAGAGATTTCATATACGATGACGTCACGCCTGAAATTCGGAGAGGAGCGCTGTTTAATGTTGTATAATTTTTTTAGGCGACTTAGGAGTCTCGCTGACGTCTAATTTTTTGAAGAGAGCCTTAAAATGATGTGCTCTTCCTAGTGGTAAAATAAAAAAATATGTAAATGAGCCCATTGCGGAACTAGCCAAACGTTACACCCATGCTCAATCCCTTAAGAGATGGGATAGAATCAAAGGATGCAGTCTTGCCAGGATCACCCTGGGTGACCCTGGGAAGCTGGCGCCGAAGAAATATTTGGCGATAACCAGGAAAACCTACGTTTAACATTAGGATTTCTGACTGGTCATTGTCAACTAAGGAAACACCTCCATACTATGGGGCTAGTGGACACACCTCTATGAAGTATGTGTGAACAGGAAGATGAAACTGTCAGGCATGTCTTATGCGAGTGTCCGGAGTTATCGTCAATAAGAGAGTGTGTGTTCGGTGAGTTTTGGCCTACACCTGCGCCGATATAAAGGAGATGTCTCCTAGTGAACTGTCCACCTTCCTGGGAAGGACAGGATGGACGATGACCTTGGAGGACAACTCCTCGGGAGGATGTACAATGGGTCACATGTGGCCTAAGTGCTGTGAGCCTACACTCACCCTCCCTACTCTACAGATTCAGACAGATGCGGTAATCATTATTTTTCTGTCTTATTTCTTATTCTTCAAACTTCTAACAAAATCAATCACTCAAAATCAATTCTTGTGTATCGATATATACTGCTACCTACCTACTTAATCCTCCATTTTCTAATCTGGCAGTTGTGCTGTAACTGCTTGGACTTCTATTTTAAATGCAAAGAGGCGGTAGGAATCAATTTAGAATTTACTTTAAATTAGAGATAAGAACAAGATCTGTATCTAAGCTGCGTAGGATCGGCCCTAAATATAAGATCTACCCCTATATAATTATGATACGAAACAAGAGATCGAAATTATCTACTAAAAATGAAGAAATACTACAGATATCTTAAAATAAAGTTAATTATTGAGTCCTAAGATGTCGTTCTTATTAACTGTTTGTATTCTTGAGTTTCCATTATCAACCATAATTTATAAAGAGCGTCTTTATAGTCGTACCTATATTTACCAACATTACTACCTGCATCTAACACAGGAGTTAGATTAGGTACTTGCTTCGCAGGCACCTCTAAATCCTATTAAAGTCTGCCCTGAACATTTGATTTTTGGAAAAACAGACCTTATTTTGCAAATTGCGTCAGCGTTGTCATCAATCTCTTATATTTTATTTTCTGTCATTTTTGCCACTATTTTCATCATCAGTATCAGAGTCATCACTAATTTGTTCTTAGATAATGGTGGCTGTAGTCGTATTTTCTAATTTTGGAGTCTTGAACAAACATTTCACAGTAAGGTTTAACATATGCCCAAAGACAGTCTTCCACATTGAATTGCTGTATAAGGGTTTTGCAGCTCTTCGAAAAAAGTTGTGTCAACATTCACGATCATTAGTATAATTAATTAATTTTTGCGATACTTCGTGACTTTTTCGAGACGCTCGAGTGAGATTCGAGACGTGGACACCACTAAAAGATTAGTGATTGCTTTAGAATCTTTGTAATCTATACAATTATTTCAAATGATTATTCATCAAATGACCATTCATCATGCCTATGCTCTGATGGTTTGGTGGAACAAACACTCCAACAATATTCCAAGCAGAACTATTAGAAATAAAATAGTGTGCTCAAAAATGCTTCAAAAAACGCCACTGCTCATCCAGAATACTGCATTTGTTAGTCAGGTTGCTTTAAAGTCTCAAACAGTTTGAAACTGTAAACAATCCCTTAAGCACAACAAAGTAACTTTGTTATTGGTGCCAGAGCATAAAGGAATTGCTGGAAATGAGATTGCTGATGGTCCCACAAGACCCTGTTAACAAAAAAATCATCGTGGTACGGAAATGGGAAAAGGAACAATGCAGCCTACTGAATTCCGCGGATTGAAAACAAAAACTTACACTATCAAAATGTTAATTGTTCAATAACTAATTGTGTATTACTAAAAAGGTTGACAACCCTTAAAAATAGTTATATCTAGGTAATCAATTTTAAACCAAAAAGTAAAAATTATTTGTCGAATGCAAAACTTTCAAGTACTAAAATTACAATCGTTCAAAATACGGTCAAACACCTGGTATTGTAAAGGTCAGAAATTCGAAATAATGATAACTTATTGCGTTCAAAAACAATATTTTGTACTTACGGTATGTTTCTACAGCTACAAGAAAAATGAAAAAATATACTAAACTTTGAAAATGTGTGAGTGGAGAAGTATACATTTTTAACGCTTTCAAAGGAACTACACATTGTACTAAATGATTCAATATTTTCTGGATACAATTAATTTATGGCAGGTTTAAAAATGAAAGAATGATATAGCTGAAATGCGACGTATAGAAAAATACAGATACGTATTGAATTAGTAATCTCTTTTATAATGAAATCCTTGATTGAATTTCCAAATTATCTATGATAAATTGT
>CAJUYH010001017.1:0-42656 GCA_910591685.1 Galerucella tenella | reverse complement strand
TTAGCTCGCATTGTGATACCATTTGGAAAGTGGCATACAACAAAGTTATGGAAACTGTAAAGAACCAATTTCAAAAATTTGTTTTATCTCGTTCATCCCATTCTTAAAATTTATAAAACAAGACTGATATATCACCGATAAAAAATACCGTCTAATCATTGTATAAAGCTAATCCCTCGTGATAAAATTAATATTTCCGCAAGACCTTCAAAATTATCGCATATTTCCCGATTGTTTAGTTGCTAGGCAATGAATGAAAATCATAAATTTTATGGCTCATTTTTTTAAGGAGAAATATTAGGTTACATGCATTAAGCCCCAATTTTAGTAATTGGGGGTTGATGCAGAAGGTTGTATTTTTGAGTATGAATTTTGTATGAAAATTCGTCTCCTTTTAATAAAATTTGACGTGTTTATTTTCATTTTGAAGAAACTCTTGGTTTTGAGTTTTTGGGAGGTCAAGTTTTCGTTAGAAGACTCTGCATTTTTTCTCTTATTTTTTCGGAATCAAACCACAATAATGTTTTTTATTTTTTTATTTCGACGTTTCGGTAGCGTTCCAGCTACCGTTGTCAAGATTAACTAATAATAAAATAATTTTTGGTCCCTCCCTATCTGACACAACGAAAAAAATATAACAACTAGACAATCAATAATATTTTGAAGTTTAAGACTACAAAACTTTGTTGACAAATTTTATTAAGGTCCATTCATAGTAGATCACATCTCTGGTAAAATGTGGAATAAAATATTTTATTTTTTGACATTCTAACGATATGATAGTCTACTAGAAATGGAATCCAGTGAAGTGCATGTTCCAGGAACGGTTTTTATTGGGATAGCGCTTTTTTTCGCTTATTTTGGAAATGTTGTTAATAAAACGCGTTTGTTGTTACTTTTTTGCGTATGATTATTTTTGTTTTCAAAATATGTATGACTCAGTTTGGTGATTTTGTGTATTGAAGTGTGTTTCGATTAACAACTATTCCAATGATAAATCGTAAGAAAACCTGGATAAAAACTTATGATGCTATCCTGATAACGCAGATAATTTGTCCTTCTAACATTGGTAACCATATTTGACTACATTCGGCTGAAATACTAGCTACACATTTATCTGCATTCAGTTGTATAAAAGCATTTTCTTTGATTTTTTGTCTTTTATTATTCGGCTCTTTCAATATTATTTTGTATGGTAATGGTTAATCAATTCAATATTCGAAATAGCTTCAAATCTAACAATACGTTGAGATCTATACTAACAAAAACAAAACCAAAAAATGATGAAAATTTCAAAAAATTGCATATATCAGATATCTTGTGAATGCGACAAATTATATTTAGGTGAAACATCTAGACCATTGAAAGTCCGAATAAGTGAACTTAAAAAATATATCAAATATAAAGAGTTCTTTAAGTCAGGTATTTGTAAACATGCTTGGGAAGAGGGTCATCAAATTCAATGGGATTAGACAAAAATAATATTGAAAGAGCCCAATAATAAAAGACGAAAAATCAAAGGAAGTGCTTTAATACAACTAAATGCAGATAAATGTGTACCTAGTATTTCAGCCGAATGTAGTCAAATTTGGTTTCCAATGTTAGAAAGAGAAATTTCCAATAATCAATTACCTGCGTTATCAGGATAGCATCATAAGTTTTTATCCAGGTTTTCTTATGATTTATCTTTGGAATAGTTGTTAATCGATACACACTTAAATACACAAAATCACCAAACTGAGTCATACATATTTTGAAAACAAAAATAATCATACACAAAAAAACGCGTTTTATTAACATTTCCAAAATAAGCGAAAAAAAGCGCTATCCCAATAAAAACCGTTCCTGGAACGTGCACTTCACTGGATTCCATTTCTAGTAGTCTATCATATCGTTAGAATGTCATAAAATAAAATTTGGACATCTCGCATTTAAATGTTAGCAGTAGAAGAATCCATTTGACTAGGACATGCAATATGCACATGATTTCATTTTCCAGTGGTTTTACTTGAGAATGAACCGACTTTAGTACCTTAGCTATTACTTTATCCCAACTTTTGCTTTCCATACTCTCTTATCCGGTCATTCTTCACCCATACGTTTTTAAATATCCCCATCATGAAGAATAATTATTATTCAAATGGATGACATGAATAATACAAAAAGCCAAGATTCGGCTAGTTTTAATAATCGTGAAAGAAAACTTCATTATAAATAAATAAATTCTTTATTGAACTGGTCCTACGTTTGATTTCGAAAATGTGTACAACAAAAAACAACGAATACAGAGCAGCCTATAGCACATGTTTTATAAATCATATTTTGAAAAGAGGCAGAAAGAGGACAACAAAATATGTACAATAAAATTATAATCACTAATAAACTTATAAATCATGTAATTCCTTTTGGTATAAATATCATGTTTTATCAGATCATTGGATACTGTGAAATGCTATTAACAAGTTAAGATGATGATGAACATTTTCAGTAATCTTATGTATCAAAACAATTAATAGTATTAAGATAATTAAGAGATGGTGTAAATAATATACAGATTGCGAAAAGTCTATTCAAGTCATAACACAAGTACGACAAGGAAAATATGAGAAAAACTACTTGAAAAAGAGAGAAGAATAATTGTGGGCAGTTAGCGATGGGCGTATTCAATTCCAAGGCTGGAAGAATGTTCGCGCCGCCCTATTTTAACCGCTGTTGCCAGAAGCGCAGATTAATTTGTACACGATATTTTGTGTAAAATAGGGGGGCGATGAACATTCTTCCAGCCTCTGGAACTAAATACGCTCATCTCTAACTGCCCACAATTATTCTTCTCTCTCTTTCAAGTAGTTTTTCTCATATTTTCCTTGTCATACTTGTGCAAATGGTATGACTTGAATAGACTTTTCGCAATGTGTATGTATCAAATTAGTATAAGCTATCAATCTCCCCGAATAACTTTTTGAATAAATATGCCTTGATTTATTGTGCCAAAACCCAATTGGTTTTACATACTTCCATCTTGCAGTGGATGGTATTGAGGTGTCGAAAGTGGGTTTGAGGTTAAAAAGTAGGTAACCAGAAACTGTAATTTGTATGCCGCCATCTACACTTCATGTTTCATTTTAAACTAGATATTACATTGTTCTTGAGTAAATCCGAGAAACGAAACACTTTAAATATATTTCTGGTATTAATAAAATCTCAAAGCAAAATAGTCACATAGTCTATGTATACATCATATCATTTAAATAACTCGGTTGTTTCCTGCACTTGATGAAGGATATTTGATAATAATATCACGCAGATTTGTGTGATTTTATCTTTTTAGAAATCGTTCATAAAACTAGAGTTGTCTGTGACGCTTATGTTTTTTTTTCAAATAAAAAATAGATAGAAGCACATACAATTTTTCACTTTTATCAATATCACCAATATATTTAAAGTGTGTCTCTTGGGTTTCCTCGAGAACAGTGAAATATCTAGTTTATAATTGAAACATCAGAGCTGGATATATGGGGTGGCAAAGTGTGCACTGCACACAGCCCCGCGGTTAGGCCGGCCCCGCGCTAGCGTGACTTTTTCACCATAAGGGATTAATTACCCTACAGACACGTTAATTTTGAATTCTCTGTGATTTTATTTTTATAGTTATTTGTTCATTAAATGATACATGTGTATATTTATAATGAGTAAATAAAAGTTGTTTTTTTTAGCCCTTGCACACAGCCCCGCAAACCCTAAGATCGGCTCTGTGAAACATGTTATCATTGACAGTTTTAAGTCGAGTGAAATGTAGATGGCACGAAAACCCACTTCTGGTTACCTACTTTTCTACCTCATACCTACTTTCGACACGTACCGCTGCAGCGTTACAATAGATCCACCGCACCATCAATTAAACATAAAAGAAACATGGATAAACCTTAAGGCACCTTTAGACTGTGCGATTCACGATTCGAGAGGAATATTAGAAAAGAGACAACGTTTAGACGATGCCGAGCACGCATCAAAAGAGATTCGTATTTAATTTAATTCAATATTTAAAGGAGCTCTCACATAACAAACGTGATTTTAAATTTAACTTAACTACGCTATTACGCTATTTTACATCGTTTTCTGTGATATTTGCCAAGTTCCCCATGTCCCCCAAGTGATGGACGCCCCCTAATGAACATACTTGAAAAGGGATATATGCGTATAAAAAGAAATGAACAGTTAATATGTTGATTTTCATAAAGATACCGAATTACCAAAAAAATCTTAAGCTATTTGCGGAAACTTTTTATAGGATATTTGAAAAAAAAAAACTGTGATGCATGAACCCAAAATGTGATTTCAAAAACATGTTATAAAATAGGATACTCTGCAAAGTAAATATTTCAATTATTTCGTCAAAACATCCGTTGGTGAGTGATTTAAAGCGATCAATCATTAATAAAATGTATATTTGTCTTTAACTTATTGAAGGAATTACTAAAATGAAATGTAATCTAAAGAATTTACTACAAAAGGCAGGTACTAGCACATAAGATTTAACAAAGAGTTTGCAAATGCCATTGGTTTGACGTTTGGATGAGGCTGAAACAAAAAAAAAAACTACATTAAAATTTGATGGTTTTTTAAAAGCTTGAATACAAAACAAGCTGAAGATGAACAATCACATTTGGAAGCTATTTTTCTGCGATTACTAAGAGTTTAAAGTTGATTTGACCAATTTTAAAAATCTCTCATGACTAATATACAGGTTGATTCATTAAGAATGTCTAATCTCTGAACTGTAGATTCTAGACCTCAAAATATGATGATTCTGCTCAACATGCCCTATGCAAATATTGCTAGTTTCCGAGATACGGGGTGTTCAAAGTTTAAATTTAAATTATGATTTCCGCAATAATTTTTTATGTTTTCACAATTTCTCTTTGAATATTGGGAATTTTACGGTTTTGGCATGAGGAATCATAATTTGCACTCTAATTTAACATTGCTAATAGAGGGCGCTAGTTACACTTGTTTGTGTTAATTAAATCAAAGTAAACTTTTTTTGGGCTAAACTTACAACTAAAATAATAAAAAAATATTAAAAAGCGTTAAATTCTACAAAAAAAAGTTACTCTTCTTTGATTCGTGTAACTCAATCGGTTATCGAGTTATTTGCTTCTAAAAAGTTCAATAAATTTTAATTTTTTCATAAAAAGTTTTATTATTCCTTAAATATGTAGTATAACAATAACAAATTTGTAAACAAAAATAAAAAACTTCAAAGCATATGCTCAAAGAGTAATTGTAAAAACATAAAAAATTATTGCGAAAGTCAAAATTTAAATTTAAACTTTGAACACCCCACCCCGAATCTCGGAAACTAGCAATATTTGCATAAGGCATGTTGAGCAGATTCATCATATGTTGAGGTCTAGAGATTGGACATTCTTAATGAATCACCCTGTATACAGAAAGCGCCAGAAAAAACTTCGAATAGAAAGATCTCGAGAACTGAAAAGCTTTCAGTTATTCATAATGGGACGCTTTGTATATTTTTTTTTCTTGTGAATATTGTCGATGACAGTATTTTAAAAAATACATTAAATTGTTTTTTTGTGAGATATGGTTAAAATATTTAATCCGGATATCAAAGTCATCAGTAAATAATGAAAATATAGTGACTAAAATCATACGTATTTGATTATAATAGAAAATTTAAAAAAAACTAACCACAGCTTCATATGTAGTGTATTTTGGCAGCATACACTTTCCTTTTAACGTAATAAATGCACCTTTATTACCCATAGTATCACTGAAATGACAAAAAAAAATCATTAATAGATAATGCACCAGAAACTTGAAATGTATAATTTTAAAACTTACCAATAGTTAGGAGCTGAGAAAACGGTAATACACAACCCATTATGAGCAACCTCATAACCATCATTTTTCACTTCATGACTTCTTATAATGTAATCAAGTTTATTTAATTCTAGGAAGTTCTGAGTAACATCAGGTCCGAATTGACACCCTACACCTCTTTTACTTGGAGCCCGACCTGGTTGAGGTTGAGGGTCTGACCACAATAACTCACACATCGGACCTTCTTCGGGAGGTTGTCTATTCCTATCAATTTTTCTAATTTCATCTAATGTAACATCGTCTCTGGTAAAAAGGCCTCCATGCATTACCTAAAACATTAAAAAGGATTTATAATACACTTTCTATTATCATTATTGCTTAATGAATCTTAAAATGTTCATTTCTAGTTAAAGTATTCATAAATGTTGTGTAGTGCTATGGGGCTGCAGTAAGCAATCGAACACTAAGATACTGCAATCGTTCCAATCTAAAACTCTTCGTATAATAGCTAATGCTCCATGGTTTATAAGCAACCACACATTACATACTGATCTCGGTATTCCAACCATCAATGAAGTTATTCAGGCATCAGCCATGAGAAACAAAAACCGCAATAAAAACCATCAAAATCCACTAATATCCAACCTTTATACTGATTCAATTGAACAGAGAAGATTGAAAAGACGCTGGCCAGAAGACCTCATAGGGTGATCAACGGAGAACCATCAGTGGATGGTGCCCGCCTCAAGTCATTTAGCAAGAAACCATATCATTTACTTATTACTGGATACTTATTGAGTAGATTGTAGATTTGCAATTGAATTAACAAAAAAATAAAAAAAATACATGCTGTGACTATTTCATTAAGGGCCGGTTTTACAAGAGAGATTTATACTAGGTATACTAGGTACTCCAAGAATTGCTATACCGGTGTAAAAAAGCATCGTAAAACCAACTAGTTTTAAACTAGGTATAAATTCTGGTATAACTTTATTCCCAGAATAACTATACCTAGTATAAATCTCTTGTAAAACCGGCCCTAAATCTGCCAAATTTCACACTTTTCGAGATATTTACTGCCAAAACATTGTGTGGTATAGTTTTTAACAAAATTAAGAATATTATGGAAATTTAAGAACATTTTAACATAATATTTCAATAAAAAATGTCTTTATTATCCAAAACCAGGTTGTTAAAATATTTAGGATGACTTACCAGCACTCTTTTATTTAAACAATGAGCTAATGGAAGCCAATTATATACTTCTGTAAATAAATCAGCCATTTGAGCAGTATATTTAGATTTTACTTCTCCATCAAAACCATACATCTGATTCATAGTAGCACTCTCATGATTGCCTATAGATTAAAAATCTAGTTAAAAATTTACTGTGTATGAAAAAATATCACATAGTATGCAAACTAACATTATTAACCATTTGAGACATAGATACTTATGCTTACCTCGAGACATGAAAAAATAGTTAGGATACAACAGTTTGAAACCAAATAATGTAAAAATACATTCAACAGAAAATGATCCTCTATCGACGAAGTCTCCATTAAATAAATAAGGATTCGTTTCAGACGGTAGGCCGTTTAATTCAAATATATTCATGAGATCATAGAATTGGCCATGGATATCTCCACATACTGTAAATTTATCCTCATCGTTAATTGGTACATCTACTAGGGTGGGTTGTTTAATGAAATATGACTTGATATCTAATAATATCTACAAAATATTCTAAATATTAAAATGTAAACGCATATATAAACATTAAAGTGTAGTTATATTAAGTATTGGCAGTCCCTTACCTTGTAGGCAAATTTTCTATGAAGTTTTCCCTGCTTTTTATAGAGATCCATTAGATCTTTCATAAATTGAAGAGTTACTTTGCCATCTTCTAGTTCAGGTCCAGTATATTCATTTTCTATTGCTATAAATAAATATTTGCTGTAATTTTTACTTTTTTGTAAAAAAAAAGGTAGAACGTGTCACGGGACACACGGTAGGAACTTTAGTTCCTTTTAAGCAAAAGTTATGTAATACATCTGACGTTATAGATAAACAATTTGCATAATCTTTGGTGGTTGAGTAGTAAGCACACCAGACTCTCACGCGGTAGACCCGGGTTCGATTCCCCGCAAGGAATTTTTTTTTATTGTTAATTTTAATTTTAAATAATCATTCTGCTTGATATTAATAATGACAACAGGTAGACGTTTGAAATATTTAGCAGAATATTCATTATTATAGATAATGGTACGGTACCCTTCATGAGGGAGTCCGACTGGCAACATCTACTCATAACAGCATCGTATATTTAAAAAAGGAAACCGTAGCATTATACAAATTAGACATTCAAGAACTGTACGTTTACCACAAAATTAGTGGAAACATAAAATTGAATTGTTAAATTTTTAATTTGAAATTATATTACAGTTTATAGAAATTTTTATTTTCTAGATTTTTTCCCAAGTGGGTCGTAGAAAAAATATGCTGCTCGACTCGTGTGGATTGTCCATATCGCACTTGAACGATTGAGCACTCCGCCTACGGCGTCGTGCTCCATCTTCGTCCTCGTGCGATATGGCCATCATATCCACACTAGTTGCACAAACTACAATTTCTTTCAAAATATGCCCTTTTACATTTAAAAACTACCTGTCAATGTCAAATCAATTTATCCATCCATTTTAAAGTTATCGAATTAAAACATTCAAGTTTTCAAAATTTCAACACCCTGTATTTCGAAAAGAAGCTAGACCCCTTAATCGCGCAAAAAAAATTATGGAAATAATAGTAAAAATGTATCCAAACAAATTCAAGTAGATCACTAGCACTGCGAATACCAGCTTTGCATAGAATTTCAATATAGCATCGGTGGTTCAGTGGTTAGAATGCTCGCATTGCACGCGGGCGGCCCGTGTTCGAATCCCGGCAGGAGCATATTATTATGAATCGCTGCTTCGTAAACGAGAGAGATACTAAGGAGGCACAAGCACGCAAGCAAGGCACATAACGAAGCAACGTAACATAACGCGTAACGGTCAGATCTTTTGCGTCGCGAACCCTGGTCGCTCAAACATAACCTGGCGTAAAGAACTAAAGTTCCAAAAATCCAGTTACTCATTAATATTATGTATTTTTCTACATTTGTCACTAAAATATTGAAGTAATCCAAGAAAACTAAGTTTTATCTGATAATGACACCATAAGCTCAATATTTTCATGGACTATATAACAATTCCTCTAGATATGAGTTATAGTGTTGGTCAGGCTCATGATAAAGGTTTTAAGAGAGCTAAATAACAAAATTTTTAAATAAGTTATAAATTCCACACAAAAAGATGTCAATAGCACACCCCATTTATGGTGAACTTACTCATTGCATCTAGATTAATGGAATCAGCTATATTTTTCTTATTGTCATCTACAGCTATTGCTCGTTCAAATGCTAGTTTTTTAACCACTTTGTTGCATTCAGTATATTTCATTTTGGCGTCTTTATCATTTGGTCTTACTTTTGTAACCTGAAAATGAAATTATAGATTGTATTAAATAGAAATTTAACCAAGAATGAATAAACCACATGGAACATACTGAAGATATTGAAATTATGGATTTAACTCCAAAGATATTAGGTGGTTATAGGTGGCCTAAAATGTTGTTGCAATTACTTGTACATAACTTTGCAGGTACAATATCTAATACTTCTTATTGATGTTCATAAACACCAAACATAATGAAACAATGGGAACATTACAATGGTTCCCTAATGTCAATTATAAGTGTGGGGTTCAGGGATACAAAACAAAATCCAAATCATATACCTAGTTCGGATTCAGTTAAAAGAATACTATCTAAATACAAATTTGGTTACATGCATCAATTCACATAATTCAATTTCAAATTTAATTGAAAGAGAATACTTCGGAGAATACTCACATATTCATAGTCTTTAAGAGCTTCTTTAAATTTTCCTAATGACATGTGAGCGGCAGCCCGTCGGTAATAACCTTTAACATATGATTTATCTAGCTCTATTGCTTGTGAAGCATCTATTAAAGCATAACCAAAACATTCCGTTTTAAGATATGCAATACTTCGGTTCGCATAATAAACTGCTACAGTGGGATTCTTTTCAATTGCTTTGGTATATAGATCTATTGCATTGTTGAAGTCTTTATCTACAAAAAGTAACAATATTAGAACTGTTTAAAATATATGAATTCGATAATTATAAGAGGTATAATGTAAATATAACACTTATTGGAATAAAAACATTTATCATGTGGTTTTTAACAAACATGTTATAGGTTATTTACTTTTGAACGATTCATTAGCATCCGACTTGTATTTCTCAGCAACTTTTATATCTTCGGCTGTAACTCCTTGATTAATTTGTTCTTCCGTCGTCATTTTTAATGAGTTAATACTATTTAAAATTATTTTTTTATTTATACGACCATCACACAGTTACAAAATTAGAAAATTACTAAATTAGGGATATTTAATTTTCCGTCTTCTGTTTTAACTTGACAGTGCTTCATGTATGTACACTTGCGTCTCGGGACAAGAGCCAGGGAGCCTGAATCGGGTGGCGCCGGCAGTTGTCGGTAACTGTCGGCTCAGATCTGTCTGGCGCGCACTCACTCAGATGAAAGGAGGTAAGGCGGGTTGTCTGCGTGCAGGGGACTTGAAAACTTTTAAGAGTTGAAAATTATTTATTACTTACTTATTTATTACAAGTTGTCACAAACCAAATTTATTCTTGGCATTACAGGGTGTTTTATTGAAAAAATAGCGTTCAAAAAACATATCACCCTATGAATGCCCATTGCAGTTTGATGGCAAACCACATAAAAACTTCTGGTAAATCCTAATTTAGGTTTGTTGATTACTATTGTGCTTTTGTGATATTAAATTGAATGCAATGGTTTCTCGTTCTGTCAGAGTCGGTAGTTGAATGGATGAGGCATTTCTTTGGTGGATTTTTTTTGGTTGACTTAAATTTTCTTTGGGGTTCAATTTTCCTCTTCTTACTGGGTGGATATGTAAGTTTTGGTCCCTCTAAATTACATTGTGCGGCCTCTATTGTTGATTTGCATGTTATCACTGCGCGTGAAAGTAGATTGCAAGCAATCTGGTGCGTTTCATCGCTCGATTCACTAGAAGTCAAAAGTGCCCTTATTTGGTCAAGAATCATTTCGGTCCGTTTATTCTTATTAACTGGTTTTGAGGGATTGCAAATTTTCAAGTCTTTAATTATGGTTTCCTCCAATTCTTGAGCTTCAGATCATTACAGAATTACTAGAACTCGAGAAATGTTCCTCTGTGCGCGACGGTCACTAGGTTGAAGTATTTTATGGAACTGACCTTCCCAGGGCCAACATCAACAAACGTAAATTAGAATTTATTTGAACGCTATTTTTTCAATAAAACACCCTATAATACCAAGTACCTATAAAGGTTTGTAACAACTCTTAATATTTGTAACAACTTTTAAATTTGTTAATTTTCTCATACAATTGGATAAAAACGTTAAGTCTGCATAAAATGTAAGGGGAAATAATTTTCAACTCAAAAAGTTTTCAAATCCCCTGTACGCAGACAACCAGCATTCCCTCCTTTGATTTGAGAGCCGACAGGTACCGACAACTGCCGGCGCCACCCGATTCAGACTCCCTGGCTCTTGTCCCGAGACGCAAGTTGTATACACTTGTCATGAAAATTCCATAGATCTGGTAGTGTACTTCTCACTCCCTGATACTCCATGCTGTGTGCTGTCTACTCCCAGCTCCCGAGTTATTTCATCACACAACAAAATGTTGAGCTCTGTGGTATCAGCTAAATGGTATGATAATAAAATTATTTAAAATTAAAAATAAAAACAGCTGTTAAATTAATAATAAGTATTGCCATTAATAAACGTTAACAATTATCAGCGAAATGTGTGAATCATTTAATTCAGGGAAACATACAACCGTAGTTAGTAATCAAATTAATTTAATATGAAATGCTCCGGTTTGACGAAAAGTTTAAAGTTTAAAAGGCGTCGAGGATCCAATAGAACTATTATATTATTATTTGAGAAGTAATGAACACACATCAAGGTTAGCGATTAATAATGTTTTGAATCGGATGTAAATGATTTGACGTTTTTTGTACCTACCTATTTTATAATGTTGAAATTTTTAAATTCTCACATTCCCAATTGTATCGTCCACCGAGCCACAGCAGCTTATTTTAGAGGTAAAACAGTATGCTAAATAATAAATTATGTTGTTTGTTTTAGCATAAGCACTTAAACATTGATAAGAATTAAAAGTATAGCAAGAGTTGAAATTCTAAAGTGTGTCTTGAATTGAAATGGATGGTTTAAAATAACTCACTATCATACGTGAATTTAATTATATTCCCAATAATTTTTAAGAGTATAAATAATAAATTGAAATAGGCTTATTATTATCAATGTAAGTGAGAATAACAAAATTGAAATCAAACATATTTGGACATCCACTTTTAATATAATGTTTAAAATAAAAAGATAATTTATCATAAAAACTAAACATTTATCTGAGAAGGAAATCTGTCTCTCATCATTATGTATGTCACTGAAATGTTTTAAGAGAGTTGACAATTTAGAAGTACCTACCTATTGTAAATAAATTATTTAATAATTGTTGATATAAATGTAATCTGTGTATTCAGTTTTGACAGGGACAAACTCTTGAATAATCACCACAAGATTTTAAATCTAAATGGAAGATTGTGTGAATTATATAAAATTGAACTTTTTTTATTATGCAAAGTTTTCATTACTTTCAATATTAGCTTAGAATACTTTTTATGCCTATTTCTGATTAATACTGTAAGTAAATATTTGTTGTGAACCAAGGAAAATTTTTCACTAACCCAATAGTTTCAGTCACTTAAACATAGACAGAACATATTTTCTTCCAAACATTGAATTTGCTGTAAATATACAAATGATATGCTATTTGTGTGTTAAATCTAAATTGTAAATTGGTTTGAATTTCAATTTTAAATTGAAATACTTCTGTTACAGCTCAAGCACATTTGAATAACGGATTTAATAGATTCCATAGTACTCAAGTTACTATTGCATTAAAGAAAATGAAGATTAAAATTCTTCCAGCCCTCTCTGACAACTACATGTACTTGGTAAGTAAGAAATTAAGCCTAATATACAGAGTGTATACAGGCCAAACATAGACTACAGATACTAGATGTGATATTATGTCCAGCATCTCACTTATCTGTATCCAAAAGTTATTTCTTAGGCATATCTCAAAAAACCCGCTACCTACAAACTTTAAACTCTGCTGTGATAAAATTGTTTACTACAATGACTATGTTATATTTAGATCAGTACAAGCATTAATATGTATTATTTTTGTAGATTACATGTGAAAATACCAAAGAAGCAGCTGTAGTAGATCCTGTTGAACCTGACACTGTTTTGGAGGCAGTCAAAGCAGAAGGTGTAAATCTTACAAAAGTTTTAACCACTCATCATCATTGGTTAGTATTCAAATTCAAATAAATATAGTTCACTAAATACATAAACTTTAAATGTGACATAGTCTATGCTATGTAATATCATTAGGTCCAAACAAGTTTTTACATCATGAAAATTTCTAAAAATTACCAAATTGTGATGATATCAAATATATTTAATATAATTATGAAAAATCTGAAAAAGGTGTATGTGAAAAATAGGGTTCACTATGCCTCGAAATGCCAAATTCATTTGGCATATAATAGAAGTTCCTGATTCTATAATAGGTCACTGAGCAAACCGGTTTATACAGTGCTATTCAAAAGTACCCTCGTACCTTTTGAACGGCTATACTTACAATAATAAAATTTGGAGGTTGAAAATAAAGTGTTGTAAACTTCTCTACGAATGGTAACAGGTGACGTAATAGTAATAGATGACGTCACAGTGCCACTCTGGCCAATAATTTTAAATAGGACCTTATGGCAAGTGATATCTCGTTTGTAAGGCATTGACATTGGCTACATAGCCATATTAATTTTGTTTGGGTTTAAAGTAATTTTGACGGATAAATTAAATAAATACCAAAATTATTGAAATTATTTTTTTAAATTTAATTAATCAAATATCAACAATGGATTCTTATAGCAAGTGTTCGAAATGTGCTCCGTCTACTTCCTGACAGCAATACATCCTATTAGTAAACTCTTGTCTTACTCGTTCGAAAGTGTCAGCTGAAATTGCATTGCATTCTTCAATAATTCTTTCTTTCAAAACGCCAATGCTATCTGGTGCCGTAGTATAAACCTTGGATTTCAGGTACCCCCATAGAAAAAAATCTAATGTAATGGTGTCAGATCTGGTGACCGAGGTGACCATTCTATAGGACCTCGCCGGCCGATCCATCTACCTCGATATTCTTCATCCAGGTAACGTCTTACTGCACCATAATAATGTGTAGGAGCACCATCTTGTTGAAATGTTATTTCCAGATGGCCGAATTCATCTGGATTATCTTCCAGAATTTCAAGAATTAATGGCCCAATTGCATTTTGTAATATCTCCAGATACACTTCACCGCTTAAATTTGAATTTAGGAAAACATGACCAACTATGTGGTTTCCCAAAATACCTGCCCAAACATTGACTTTTTCTGGAAATTGGGTATGTTATTCACGAAAGGTGTGATGATTTTTGTCACTCCAATACCTTACATTTTGTGTATTCACATTTCCATTGAGGCAAAAAGTACTTTCGTCACTAAAACAAATTGTTTTTGTGTAATGTGAGTTTTGACTAATTTTATTTGTTATACATTCACAGAATTCGAGTCTTCTGTCGGGGTTGTCATCCGAAAGGTGGTGCACCATTTTCAACTTGTATGGATGAAATTTACTTTTAGCCAACACTCTCTGTACTGTACTTTTACTTACTTCACAGATAGACGCAACTTTAGTTGAAGAGGAAGTAGGGTTTACTACCATTCCAGCAACTATATCAATTTTTTTATCATCACTAAATGTAGGTCGACCAGATCATTTGGCATCTTGAACACTACCTGTTGCTTCAAACTTGTGAAGAAGCTCCCTCAATAAGTTCTCGAGATAGGGCGATCTGGGTATCTCTAATTAAATAAACGTTTTGCTTTATGGAGATTCTTTCTAGATTCACCAATTATTAAGATAGCTGCTACTTTGTCGGCTTGAGTACATACCATTTTGCCTAAGTAAACTCCTAAACGTCTCGTTAAACGAGGGGGGGATGGGACTTTTGAATAGCACTGTATATTGATTCTAGGACAAACCAATTCATCTTATGGCTCTTCAGATATACTGGTTTGGCTTAGGAAAAACTAGTTTATCGTAAAATCGGGTTTGTCCAGAAAAATATATAAGATCAAACTCGAGATCAAATGATCAGTAGATTGTAATATTGACCCATTGAATGTTTCTAGGGATCATGCAGGAGGAAATGAACAACTTGTTAAAAAATCACAAGTACAGCTACAAGTTTTTGGCGGCGACAAAAGAATTGGAGCTTTAACAACTGAAGTGAAACATGGTGATACATTTAAGATAGGTGAAATTACTGTTGAATGTTTATTTACTCCATGCCACACTACTGGACATATCTGTTATTATCTTACTGCACCAGATCAACCACCTGCAGTATTTACAGGTAAAAATAATTACTGAACAATTTCTTAATTTCTAATAGCTCTCAAAGGTAGCCTCTCTTTTCATATATATGTAAATTTAAAATATTCCAAATTTCGCGGTAAAGTTGAAAATCGGAACTATAATAATTATTGATTTTTGGCAAAATTGACTTGTTGTCTATTCCACCAAAAATCAAATTTTGGGAAATCAAATATTTTTATATTTGAGATGTTGACTGCAAATTTAACGTTTCATATACATTAATTTTATCCAAAAAAACGTATCGTCTGTTTTTGTTATTATTTACATTAAGTTTATAATTTTGTTTATTTATTAGGAGATACTTTATTTGTGGCTGGATGTGGAAGATTTTTCGAAGGAACGGCCGAACAAATGTATTCAGCGCTAGTAGAAAAATTAGGTAACCTTCCTGACAATACCAAAGTATTTTGTGGACACGAGTATACAGTACAAAATTTGAAATTCGCCAGATTTATCGACAAGCACAATCCTGAAATATTGAAGAAAATGTCGTGGGCCGATGAACAAAGAAAGAAAGGCTTACCCACGGTAAGTTAATTAAACCAAGATCTTTACCAATTATTCCAACAAAATTTTATTGTTTTATATATTTTAAAACAATGCTATTGTGCACAAACTCACTTTTCTCGATACAGTCAACCAAACTTCTCAAATGGTACAGTCTACAGAAGCTAAAAAGAGCCCTGAGTGGGCGTGTCATGTCGCTGTAGTTGCATTTTTCAGTAGCACACGTGTCAACTGTCAAAATATATGTCAACAAAGTCAAATCTGTACTGGGACTCTGCAATCTATATAAAATTTCACCGGTCGCTTTCTACAGTTGAAAACTATCATTCCAGTTGTCAGCAGCTTAATTTCCCAAAAAACAACAAAAATAATAATAGGTTCGTTCCAACCATCAATTCTGTTATCGTACGTAACCAGTAATTGAACTATTTAATGCGCATGCGTGAGAGACATTAGTAAAATTACTGGTAATATCTTACCAAACGGTTGGAACGTATTTTAAACTAGTTTAGTCACAGAATACACCAGTTAGTGTGTTCTGTGGTTTAGTAGCTGCACCGATTCTGAAGGACACATCTAGTATTAGACCTTGCACGGAAATAATATAATATAACCAGAAATGCACGAAGAATTAGTGATGCTACTGTAAATACTTTGCTATGAACAATTTATTTTATAATCATTGCGAGAGTATATTTTATTGAATTGACATTGATCAGAAAATGAAAGTATAATAACAAGACATTTTATTTGTAATTATGAAGCCTTCAGGCTTGAAAATACATAAAAATAAATACAACGAACTTATAAAAACCAAAATGGACACTTTCAACCTAAAAATATCAAATTAGTGAAACTTGATACTAATAATATCACCTATATCAAAATATCACAATAATATAGAAGTATTTGTAATCTTGGTAGTTATGTAGAAGGTAAATGGCAAAATTATATGTATAGGTATGTTCTATTTCGACCATTTTTTAATTATATTATAAGTAGAAGCAATTTAGCAGAATATAATGTGGTTTCGGACTTCATTCTTCCCTTTTTTAGTTTATCAACGACTACACAAAGAAACAGTCAGTAAGAAACGGTGCACACTATTTTCAAAACAGTTCAAAAACTAAAAACTCACTTTCATATCCTGTTTACACTTTCCATGAAAATCAATTTTGACAGTTTAAGATAAAAATGTTGCCAATGCGCATGTTTCTTAATTTCAGAACTGTCGATACTCGCTATCAAGCAAGAATCATTTGAACGGTAATTTTACTGGTCCACAAACGGGATGGAACAGAGAACTGATTAGCTTTATTCGGGTTCGTGCAATTAATGTTCCAAGACTGTCCGGAGTTTGCGTCGAAATTGGCTTGTTCGGGTTTTGACACCCGCAGTTTGGCGTTCGGGTTTATTTAAGAGCAGTTCTTGGCCAGTTCGAAAACCGTCTAAGCCAGTCCCTAGTCTAGGACGCTAGAGAGCTAGGAGGATTTTCGGATTATTTTTTACGCATGGTCAAATCATTTGCAAAGGAGGAGGGTGGGAACTATTTTGTAAATTCGCAGAGGTTAGAGGTAGAGGTTTGTTTATTTTGATTTTTACTTTTCAAATTTAATATTTACCAAATGGATGTTTATGATTCTATGGAGATATTTGAACATAACTTATCATCATAATCAAGGTGTTCTTCTTGATGTGATTAAGTATAATCTTATAATTCCAGAAGTCTTACAAGATAATATTAAAAACGAAAACTTTGTGGAAGAGACTGTCTCTGAATACAGTGATGATGATGAGTTATCTTCAATTGTCAATTTAATTAGGTTTCTGTAGACCATGCAGGATGTTCGGGTTTTCTCAAACTCAGTTCAATTGTAAACTGTCCGAAAATAGTTCTTGGGATTGAATAAAGTACGCAGCTAGTTCTGCGCAATTCCAGAATGGTTTAGGACTGTCCACAAACAAAAACCCGAATAAAGCTATAGTAATCGAGAGTTCTGAACCAGTAATTTCAGATGGTTTTCAAAGTTTTCAAGTTTTTTATTATTTCCATAGTAAAGTACATATTGATAATAAAGTGATATTTTTTGTAGTTATAAACATACATAAAGACACCTAATTGAGCATTTTACCTAGGCATGTCTGCCTGTTTTGTTACTACTCAATCAGGTAGTATTTATTCTGCAAGTTTTATCTTTAAATAGCTAATATTTAATACATAAAAATAAGAAGAAAAAACAAAAAAGAAAACTAAATTACAGTGCAATTAAAGTTATGAGACGAACAAATGTAGACAATTAATAAAACTAAATAATGGATAATAAAAAGAAGAAGACAATACTCACGCAAGGAAGTAGTAGACAAGACCATGAACAATACCAGTAGTTTGTATGTTATTAAGTCATTATATCAAATATTTTATTTTGGTTAGTGATTAGATGATTTTTCAATTCAATTTGGAATTTCTTTAATTTTTTTATTTGTCTTAGGTGAATCGGGGTTGTATTAAAAAATGTTTTTCAACTGCGCATGTGTATTAGTAATATTACTGCAAAATACTGGTGGTTGGAACGAACCTAATGAATACATCTTAGGGAACATACAGAAGATATTATGAAAAGTTTACAGTCAATATCAAATGAGCTCCAGATTTTGCAGTTTTTTTCCTTGAATCCTGTTTTCATTTTGAGCCTTAGCGTTCAACGTATTTCTCAAGAATTTGCCCTCTTCCCAAATATAATTTGTAGAGTTTGTTCAACCATCCTTTGCCGTTACGTCATAATCGGTGACGTATTCTGCTGTTTTACGTATGTCTTATATTAGTTGAATCTTATTTTACACCTAACCTCAAAAGTATAATCAGTGACATATATGTTAAGAATTGTTTTCAAAATATGACAACTGAACTGTCAAAAGTAACAGATAAAGTTTATGTCGACCTTAGATAAGAAATACGTTAATAACGTCATAATTCCGTCTCGTCCATTTCATGGATGAGAGAGCAAGCTGGACAATGTATGACCCAAAGTAAGAAGGGCATCAAACTAAAACAGTAAAGTGATGTGAGTAAGCACCAAAAAGAATGAACTACTCAATTGAAACGCGCGATATGCCGACGCATGCGTGAGTAAGAGATATAAAACATATAAATTCGTATCAGCATCTAATGTTATTGCATCCATAATTATTTCTCTGTTATTTAGTCAATTGATAATTAATTTGTAACAAAAGAAAATTAGGTTATGTGTGTTTATATGTAAACAAAATCAAATACTCCTTCATCCTCTCCACTTTATTTCCGACTCAAGTCTGATACCCCCTTACATCACAATCAGCATCGGTGATGGAGGAGGAAAAATCTCAGCTCACTTCGAAGTGAGTAAATCAAAAATAACGCGCACATTGCCGATGTGAGCTGAGATCTGAGTAAAAAAGAACACACCTTATATCCTGCATTATTTACAACTTTTAGGTACCGTCAACTATTGGAGAAGAAAAAATTTACAATCCATTCATGAGAGTTATGATGGGTGAAATCCAAAGTCATGCAGGTACTAGTTCTCCAATTTCTACTATGCAATGTATTAGACGAGAAAAAGATGGTTTTACGGCGGCTTAAATTTTTGGTTTGTTATTGTTGAATATTTTTTTACATATTTCTTAAATATACAGTTAGCTTATATATTTTATTTGTTAATATTTCAACTACTGTATGGGCGAATGTAACAACATTTAGAAGAGAATATCTTCTGTAAGTTCCTTGTGGCATTACTTATTCTTTTTCTTTTCTCTCATTTTTTTGGGAATCAAACCACAATAATGTTTTTTTATTTTTTATTTCGACGTTTCGGTAGCGTTCCAGCTACCGTTGTCATGATTAACTAGTAATGAAATAATTTTTGGTTCCTTTCTGACAATACGAAAAAAATTTGACAACTAGACAATCAATAATATTTTGAAGTTTAAGACTACAAAACTTTGTTGTCAAATTTTATTAAGGACCATTCATTGTGTATTAATACCCTTCATTACATGATCGTTGCATAATATACTAATTTTCTACGCCTATACTATAAGTTGTTAATTAGATGCCAATTTTCAGTTTCATAATGATACTAATTATAACACTGGTTTTCATTATAAAACTGAAAAGTTGACCAATAGAAATCTAGATTTTCAAATACCCAAGTAGGCAGACCCAATATTTTCTGTAGAATGTTTGACAGTGTTTTATGACAGTTTAAATCTTTTGCGTTAGTTTTTAAAAGAAATGTCGAGCACCAGACCGAAAATACTTGATGACCAAGGCAAATATATATTTAAACTTATTATTTTTGTTTACAATAATTTATTACTTATTGTATAACAGTAACATACTTAGACGCCTTATGCTATTAGACCAGGGTCGATAATTTTTGAAACAAAAAAAAATAATAGTAGGATAAAACCCATTAGAGAAGAAGGGGAATATGATATATTTGAAGAAAAAATAAATTACGGGCGATCCGAGTTCGGGAAGTGGGAGGGGTTGAGTTTTTAAGGGTGAAAAATGGTTTATCTCGATTTCTGGCAAAACTACAAGTCCTACGGGAAAAAGTTGAATGGCAAAGTTGTGAGTAATAAAAAGCTCTACAACTTTTGTATCCACAATTTTCACACATAACCTTGAAATTTATGTGGAAAACTCAAATAACCAAGTTTTTGGTTTTTTATTTTCATTTTTTTTCAAAAAAAGTATTTTTTTCACGAAATCTCGTGAAAACTTACCTTATTATGTCCCAAATACACTGTAATTTATTTGATTTGAAATACTTTTTTTTTCACCCTATTTTGACTCAATATCAAAAAAGCACCCTAATTTTCAATCGAAAATTCTCGCGTCAAAATATCAGCTTTTTTCAAAAATTCGGTGGGCTTTTTGTTCGTTGAAATCTCTACTTTCTGATAGTCTGAAAAAAATATACATCTCCATGGTAAATGTTCTCAGAAAATGCAAAAAATGAAAAAAACTCAAATTCGAAGTTTTTTTTAATCACTGTACAATTTCATTGAAAAAATGTGATTGCTGCAATTTTTTCGAGTTAAAAAGTTTATCCACTAAATTCGAATTACATTCATGTCATAGAAAATCTCATAAAATGTGAATATACATGTAAATCGTACTATTGAATTTAGATAGTTCACTTTGATTACATTATAATAATTTTAAAAACGTTAATCTTGACATTTATAAATACACTATCTTGAATTCTAATCATCTATCCGTTAATTTTTGTTTCTTTGATGGCATTTCTTCATCGTTAGACTCGACAAAACTTTCCAACTCTAGTTGATCTTCGAAATCTTCAAGACCATCACCTTTTTCGTCTCCAATGTTATTTCCAATCTGCATTGGTTCTTCATCCACAATTTCATCTGAATCATTTACTTCTTCGTTGGTTTTATCTTCCATATTAGAGCAATTTTCAGAACCATGACAATTTGTACATAAATTTGTGAATTTTAAACCATGTTTTCGGCAGCCATATTACAAACTGTTACACCCAGTTTTACAGCTGCAGCAGATAGTTTTGAGCAATTCCGGAATTAAATCCTTTTCTGTAAATTTGGTCATAATGCCACGTTGATGTTTCTTCCAGCTTCTATCTGTTGTTGTCAATTCGGTACCTAACCAAGTTTGAAGCTGATAATATGCCCTGTAACAATGCTGTTCTGCTGCTCCTTCAGTGGGTGAAAGGTTTGCCAAAATGAAGAGTGATTTAATTTTTGCCAATTGATTTTTTTGAAACCTTGATTGACTAATAAATAGACATCAACAAATATTATTTAAAGAAAATTCTACAACTTTTTCAAAATATTGTTGATATCTTATTAATGTTAACTTCATTATAACTTATTTGTTTGTTAATTATAGTAGTGTATTTCGATTTGAAATTTTTTCGTCTATCAATGTAACATGGAATCTTACGTTTTTTGAGTAATTGAAGTCTAAACTTTAATAAATAGCTGAAAATTGTACATAGTGTTAAAAAAAAACTTCGAATTTGAGTTTTTTTGATTTTTTGCATTTTCTGAGAACATTTTCCATTGAAAATTAGGGTGCTTTTTTGATATTGAGTCAAAATAGGGTGAAAAAAAAAGTATTTCGAATCAAATAAATTACAGTGTATTTGGGACATAATAAGGTAAGTTTTCACAAAATTTCGTAAAAAAAATATTTTTTTTTAAAAAGATAAAAATAAAAAACCAAAAACTTGGTTATTTGAGCTTTTCACATAAATTTTGAGGTTATGTGTAAAAATTGTGGATACAAAAGTTGTAGAGATTTTTATTACTCACAACTTTGCCATTTAACTTTTTTTCGTAGGACTTGTAGTTTTGCCGGAAATCGAGATAAACCATTTTTTACCCTTAAAAACCCACCCCCTCCCACTTCCCGAACTCGGATCGCCCGTAATTTATTTTTTTCCTTAATTATATCATATTCCCCTCCCTTTCTAATGGGTTTTATCCTACTATTATTTTTTTTCACTTTTTACTGTTTTTGAAGGCTTCGGCACTGGTCTATATCTATTCAACCGTGCGGTCCCGTGGCGCAGTGGTGGGTAAAGGCGCTGCATAAGGTATTCTGTACATTCCGGGTTCGAGTACCGGGTAAAACATTTTTTTTAAATCAAATTTCTTCGTAGAAAAAATAGTGGATGCAACTCTCAGGCAATGGTTATTAATACACTCGCATTAACCATACCATAATTACATGATCGTTGCATAATATACTATCATTTCACATTTTACCGGAGATGTGAAATAAAATATTTTTTTCGTTGTGTCAGATAGGAACCAAAAATTATTTCATTACTAGTTAATCTTGACAACGCTAGATGAAACGCTATCGAATCGTCGAGATAAAAAAACCATTATTGTGGTTTGATTCCCAAAAAAAATAAGAGAAAAAAGAATTTAGAAGAGAAATTATAACAGTTTGTATACTGTTGTGTCAGATACATTCACTTTTTTAAAGTGGTAATTACTTTGAAACACAGTTGAATTTAATAAAAATATATAAGAACCCTGCCTCAGTAAAGTTGGCACAGCCTGTAACTTGAACAAGAGACGCCGCTTGTCAAATATTCAATGATGGAACAATAATTAGTTTTTAAAATTAACGTATGGTAGTCCAGAACTATGGCCGATGGAGCCTTGTGGCATTGCATAAATAAAAGGCTACGAGAAAATCCCACAAAAACCGTTCCAGAGCTAAACTCGTCTCAAAAAAATGTTGGTGTGGTTTTACACCAGATGACTGCAAAACATTAGTTGACACACTGATTCCAAAATGAATAGAGCGGGAAGAGTTTAAATTTGTTGAATTTTTAAAAGTAAAATTCGCATTGCGTCTTACTATTAACCATAAACGAAACGAATATCTCTTTTTTAACCGACAAACAAAGAGAATTACAAGTGCAATAGTTATATAAGTGTGCTTTTTCATTTTCAAACTTTGATTAGATGCAAATATCTCTAAACAATAAAAAATAATGATAATACGCATTGTCTGCTTAGGTTATAAGATTTTATTATCAACAATTTTGTAAAACCTAAAATAATAAATTTAACATCCACTGTAACACTTTTGGGCAGGGCAATATTTCTCTCGTGAACAATTCAATAATATTAAAAATAACAGAGAGCTATAGTTCATTTAAAAACCAGGAGGAGTAATTTGAAAAGCCTTACTTACACCACTAAAAGTTACCAGATTAGTTACTAAAGGGTGTGTTTCGAAAACGTAGTCATCAGTGGTGTTCCAAATGTATTAAATATGCCTTGATAGCAAAGACATTAGTCATAAGTCGATTTCTCCTCTGATCTGCAGTATATTTTTCAGATGTACCTACGCATTAAACAAAATGTAAGACTTTTTCCTGTTTCGTTTCTTATTCAAACATAAGAAGATTCAGATTCACATCGACAACAAACAAATTATGGTCATTGTTGGTGGTGGAGAATTACAGATAAACAAGTTACTTTAATTATATTTATTACAATTAAATTGAAAAGAATATGACAATTGATAATATGTTCTTGCAATAACAATACTACAAAATTAATAGCATTGTAGAGCAATATGCAGTATTAATTTAAACATTACCAACAGTTATCTTTATGTTGCCGGATTAAGTGTAATAAACCACTTTTCAAATACTTCTGAGATACCTTCTTCCTTCTTTTTAACTTCAAAAACCAATGATGTATTTTCTACCAAACCCATTCTTTTCTATATTGTTTTATATCTTCCATGGCATGTTCTTCCGATGAACTTTGACGATTTCTTCCCAAATATGTATATAACAACATTAAATTTGACAGGTCAAAAGGTGACACAGATAAATTTAATTTGTTTCAAAAAAGTCTGAACGTTTCTTTGAAGCTTGCAAAATTTTCTCCAGCACAGATAACATTTTTGTTCTTCGAACGACATTTTTTATTCACTCATCACAATTTTTCAAAAGTCCTGGTATTCCACCAATATTTTCTGCACTATATAATGTTCCTCCACTTCAGTATTCCCTTAATACTTGCTAAACCGACTTCACTACTTTAAAAAAAATGTAAAGTAATAATGTACCCACTGCTTCAGAATATTTTTGGTTTTTCATCCAATATTTATTTATTTATCTGTCAGAACTATCAAAAATGAAAACTATCAGCTGATGTCAATATTAAAAAGTGTTGTGTGAAACTGGGCTGAATCTGACCAATCAGAGGTCTACAGAATTGCCAACTTAAATTCAAATCACTCCTCCTGGTTTTTAAATGAGATATATTAATATTAAAAAAAAGTATATATAATAAAACTAGTAAATATATAACGGCGATTACAGAGAAAATGCGTCAGCAAGTTTGGATAATGTATGTACAAAATTTTTGAAATAATATATCAATTGAACCATTCTATTGTTTCTGAGTGTATTGAAGGAGATCTATCGCAGTGACGATTCCGAGAGGTTCTTCAATTCCTCCTGAAATGAAGACAACCAAATTATTAATCATACCGATAATTGTTTATACCGTTATAATGATTATTTTTTTCACTTGTCAAAATCTGACATTTTGGTGGTTTTAACCAATAACAATACATTATTTTAGCCAATCATTCGGTATTATACTCTTAAAACTGCTTCCTCATCGATAATACCTTGTTTACATTGAAACGTCAAAATTTTACTTTGAATTTGTCATTATTGACAACTAAAAGTGCTTCGAAGTTTATTGAAAAATGAACACAAATCGATTCAGTGCCATCACCCAACAGAATATTTAACATTTAATACAAAATTCCACTCCACAATTGTTGAAAAAATAATCTTCCCAAATACAACTCGCTCTTCAAATTTTATGACATAATTTTTTATTTTCATCACTCAAACTTGTTTATTCAAGGCAAAAACATTCAAACAAACCGAATTTAGATGAAATCACTCGTCTTTTTTCATATTTTTGCCAAATAAACAAGTTTTCGTGGAAAAGAAAAAATTATCAAAGGTAATACCACGAGTGCTTCAAATTTTATCGATAATTTTTTCTTTTACACGAAAACTTGTTTATTTGGCAAGAATATGAAAACAAACCGATTGATAAAATCACGAGTCCGTTAGGACGAGGGATTTTATCTAAATACGGTTTGTTTGAATGTTTTTGCCTCAAATAAACAAGTTTGAGTGATGAAAATAAAAAATTATGTGATAAAATTTGAAGAGCGAGTTGTATTTGGGAAGATTATTTTTTTTCATAAATTTAAAATTTTGTATTACCTGAATGTTTAATATTCTCTTGGGTGATGGCACTCAATCGGTTTGTGTTAATTTTTCAATAAACTTCGAAGCACTTTTAGTTGTCAATAATGACAAATTCAAAGTAAAATTTTGACGTTTCGATGTAAACAAGGTTTTATCGATGAGGAAGCAGAATTATCAGTATAATACCGAATCATTGGCTAGAATAATGTATTGCTATTGGTTAAAACCACCAAAATGTCAGATTTTGAAAAGTGAAAAAAATAATCGATGAAATTTGAAGCACTCGTGGTATTACCTTTGAACATTTTTCAACTAAACTTAACAACATGAATCTGCTAAAACCATTACACAAACCAAACCCAATAAACGAGAATGTGAAAGTTTCATTACAGTGTGTACATAAAGTAACGTAACTTGCTAATATTTCGATTTCAGTTGGGTTTACAGAAAAAAATGTTAAATAAAAGTTTTTTCAAATAATCCATACTATCTGTATAAGTCGATTAGAAGTATACAGGGTGCACCGTTGCTCCAAAATAACTTATTAACATAATTTTTCAAATAGTACACCATGTATATATTTTCAGTTTTTGTTAATCTATTAAATTACAAATACAACCGTCAAGACCGCATAATTCTAATCTCAATGGTTCTACAGTTATTGAGAAAAATAGTTGACGGAAACGTTTCTATTACCACCATAATTAACAGCAACAAATAACTAATCTTATTTAATGAGATGTTCAAATTGTCTTCCTTCTTCTATTTGACAGTATCCAAGTCGATTATAAAAAGCTGATATGGTATTACGCAATTGCTGATTTGTTATTTGATGGGCTGTTAACAGTATTCTATTTCTCAGTTCATCCAGATTATCGGGTTTTGTCTTATACACAATGTTTTTCAGATATCCCCAGAAGAAGTAGTCTAAAGGCGATAAATCGGGAGATCTGGCTGGCCACTCAATTGTGCCCCTTCTTCCAATCCACCTGTCTTGGAAAACTTCATTCAAGTAATTTCGAACAGCAACACTAAAGTGTGGGGATGCACCATCCTGCTGAAACCAAGTGTCATTAAAATTGTTACCAACTGCATTTCTTATTGCAGGAACTATTTGATTTCTTAATAAATCTAAATACTTTGTTCCGTTCAAATTGCCTTCTACAAAGAATGGTCCGATAACAGTGGTGCCGATAATACCTGCCCAAACATTAACTTTTGAAGGTCTTTGTGTTCTATGTTCCCGCATCCACCGAGGATTAGTATCACTCCAATATCTACAATTGTGGCGATTTACTGTACCATTTAACATAAACGTGGCTTCATCGGAAAATACTATCTTACTTGTGAAATGAGGGACAGCATCTACTTTTTGCATTATAGTTTCACAAAATTCTATTCTGCGGTCATAATCATCTTCAGATAACTCTTGTAATAGAGTCACTTTATAAGGATGAAACTTATTCTTCTTAATAATATTACAGACGGATCCCACACTAACATCATGTTCTAATGCAGTTTTCCTAATGGATGTTGAAGGATTTTCTACAAAACTTTGCATAATGCCCAAGGATTTTTCATCATTAGTTACGGTCTTTGGTCGGCCAGTTTTAGGACGATTTTTAGTTGAACCCACTTCTTCAAAAAGTTTCACAATCCTCCAAACTGCGGTTTTGGTAATTTGGTTACGATTTGGATACGTATCATTAAATAAGTGAGCTACCTCATCATAAGTTCTTTTACGATCACCGTAACCTCTCATCATAAGAATCATTATTCTTTCTTGTTCGGTAAACATACTTAAATTTGAAAAGCAACTACTTTTTTACAACTAACGCCTTTCACTAATATGACAAATAATTCATGACATATGAAAACAATTAATGACAGAAGAACCTATTACATTTTTGACATAAACAATTGTTTTATAATTTTAGATTCAAACTAATGTAACTTTGGAATTATGAAAGGTAGATATATGCAGTCTTGACGGATGTATTTGTAATTTAAAAGATTATCAAAAACTGAAAATATATACATGGTGTACTATTTAAAAAATTATGTTAATAAGTTATTTTGGAGCAAGGGTGCACCCTGTATACTTCTAATCGACTTATGCTATTCAACATTTTTTTTTGTAAGCCTAACGGAAATCGAAATATTAGCAAGTTACGTTACTTTATGTACACACTGTATGTATAATCAATTATAATAATCAATGTAACCAATACATTCATGATATTTATTATAATACTCACTTTTTGAATCCAATACTAGAACATAGGACTCTTTTTCCAACATTCTAGAAACGACTCCGAGAGTGGCAGACTTTTGAACCTTTGGATAAATTCTAACTATACATCTTTCGATACTTTCTTTCGGTTTCACTTTACCAGACAGTAAACCCTGCATCAAATTCTGTAAGGTCAACATCCCAACTAAACTTCTAAAAATAGAAAAATACATAATATACCTATGAATAAATTTGAAGAAACTAACTTCAAGATTCCAAACATTTAAAACTTGGTTTGCATAAACTAACTATTTGTCTGAGAATATTTCAATAGATAATTATTATTAAATTATTGATTGGTTATTTTAAAGTAAGTTTTTAAAGGCTAATTAATTTTTCACATCCACCTGGAAAGCTCTGCTTTCTAGTATTACAGTAAAATATAACTGATTTTTTCAAGTTCGCGAGAATATGGAATTGTGGGACAACCAAGCAACTGCTACAGAATAATGAAAAAGTTTGGGTATAATGATGTTGTTCATCAAATATATTGAAATAAAAGAGTACAAAATTATTTCGGTGGACATAAGTTTATTAATTAATAGTTGAGTTAGCAAATAGTAACGAATCACGAACAATATTTATTTTACACGTATATTAGGGTGCCTTTTTTAAATTTTCGTTTCCGACTCAATTTCTTATTGGAAATGTCCAAAAAATAATCCCCTGATAATTTGAGCTCTTAATATTAACTGTTAGTACTCGCCCAAAGCTTTAAAATATACGTAAACTTTGATGATTTTTTAAAATATTTATCTCAGCCGTATTTAATGCTATCAGATTCTTCTAAAGTGGGATTTACTATTAACTGAAAGCTCTACAAAAGTGCTTAGTGTGGCGTAGCTGTAACCTGCACCTGTGGGATGGTACCGGTCACTCAATTTTGCGATAAGGGGCTATCCATAAAGTACGTCACACGTTAATGGGGAGGGAGGGTATCACCGAAGTTTGACAAGGGGCATGAGGGGTCAATAGTTTTGTGACGTCACATGTTAAAATTTAAAATACTAAAACTCAAAATATGAATAATCATTTATTTTTTTTTAACTAACTTTTTCAGTTTTATGAAATGTTGGACTTTATGTTGATTTTATTAGATTATTATGTAATAAAAATAAGTGAAAAATGAAAATAGCTGTTTTCCCTCGAGTATTTTTAAATAAATGCATAAATTTAAAAAATGTGTGATGTCACATTAGGAGGGGGATTATAAAAATGTGACAACCTGTGACAAGGACGGGGGGAGGGGTTCAAAAGTCCTAAAATTCGTGTGACGTACTTTATGGATGGCCCCTAATAGTGGCCTTAGATGTAAAAATAACGAAACTTACCCAGTACTTTCTACTATAGGAATTTGATCAATACCGCTTTTTTTGATTATATTTAAAACTTTATCACAATTCATACTAATGGTAGCCACTTGTAACTGACCTAGATTCAACTTTGTGACTGGATCATCCCACCACCTAAAAATATATTTATAAGTGACGAAAATCAGAAGTACCTATGAGTAAAAAATAATTAAAAACATTTAGGATGAGATGAACATACATAGAAAAAGAACGTCAATCGAAAAATGATCGAGATTGTAGGTATGTCGTTTTTTTGTTGAGAAAAATACTAAATTCTAATTTAAAAGAAAATGGAAAGCTTCTTAAGCGCACTTATGATAATGATGGGTGTTTTTAGGGTAAAAAACGGACTCTATTACTAAGACTTTTCGCTGTTCGTCTGTCTCATGAACCTTTACAGCTAGACAGTTGAAATTTTTACAGATGATGTATTTCTGTTGCCGTTATCACAAAAAAAATACTAAAAACAGAATATTTAACAACGCGATTTGTTGCTGTTTTTGTTCGATACTGTAATGTGAAGCAATATGTAGTCCTATATTAACTTACGGATGGTTGAGTAGATAAATAAAACTGGTTGTCTGGGTTACAAAGAAAAACACAAAATGGAGAACAAAGATCTAGAATTTATTGGGCGGAGTAGAATTCAATGAGACCTCTGGCGGAAAAAATTGTAACTATCGCAACGAGTAAAATAATTCGTTTTGTATTGTATTCAAGTCAACGTAATTACCGTAAATTCGTACTTTATTTGTTCAATTTTGTGTCAGTGATAAGTTTAAAACTGCGTTTTTCTATTTAACTCAACTGTCATCAATTCTGAGGTAATATTCTTATATAATCAGAGATATTATGGAAGAGATTATGTTATTCTATTTTTTGTTTTCATTGGAGATCAAAGAGAAAGTAAGTCGGTATTGAAGATTAAAAATATTACTCAATACAAACCTACCTTCCCTGCAACTTTTGTCGATATAATATTGTAATGTTGTACTTTTCACAAATATACCTATTACTCCAAAAATAAAAATATTAGGAGTCAAAATTTAGTTTAACAACACAAAATACCAAAGCACAATCAAAGAAAAAGCAAAAGTTTTACAAAACACACGCTGAAAATAACTTAAACAGCAAAATAAAACCACTTAAATATCAAAGGGCTTATACGGCAGCTGATTTGTTTTACTCGTTGCTCAGATGACATTGACATTTCAGAGCGCCATCTATCGAATTCTACTTTTCCCAATAGAAGTTGAAAAGAATATAGGATGCAAATAAAAGAAAATGATGACAAAGGCAAACATTGGACAGAATTATCAAGAAAAAATGGAAAAACATAGTTGGATGCAAAAGAAATAACAAGATAGAAAAAAATGAAAAAGCTTAGACAGGCACATACCTTGACACCAAATATTTGGTAAATAGGGTCCTGATAATATAATCACTTTATTATAATATGATGATTTGATCCAAGTATTGGTATTCTTATAAGACGCCTTACAATTAATCTGATGAAAACTAAAATCAATCTTATTATCAGTTTGGTCCGAAAAGAACAAATAATTGCAGCTGGGAACGGGAATCTTTCAAAATGTATTCAACAGGTTATTTTTTAATTATTGCACAGTACCTATGTGTAAATGAATAAAAAAAACAATGCAGTGATATCAAAACGGTAATAGTTTGAGGAACATGTAAAATTTTCTAAACACCGCCGATCTGGTAACTGGACACTTCACCCTGAGGATACACCTGCACAAAATGGACACAGTTAGTGAACATATGTGCAGGAAATGGTAAGTATTTGATGAAACACCTACTCGCATCCTCTGCTTCTTCGATAACCTACAAAGACTCAGATGGAAGCACTTTAGAGAGGAAATAATACAACCGTTATAACTACTGAAAATCATTCCAGTAGCATGGGTAATGGTACAAAGAATCAGTTCAAGTGCCTGGGCCGTTGAGCACAACCCAATCAAAGAAATAATGATATGGTGTAGATACAAAGAAACATTCACATAAGTTTCCTTGATGTGGACAGAATGTCATTTCTGTTTCAATAAACAGGTTGCGACAACAAGCAACTAAATATTCTATTATGTTTCTTTGGTGTAGGCATGACATAACATGATTTTTGACAAAATGCTGTTATTAATGAATTTTTTAGAACTTTAGTTCTTTATGTTAGGTTGGTCTGACCGTTACGTTACTTGGAGCGAGGGAGGTCGCGACGCAAAAGATCTGACCGTTGCGTTACGTTATGTGCCTTGAGCGCGTGGGCTCTCTCCTCAGTCTCAGAGCTAGTGTCTCGGCGCAAAATGTTGATTGTCAGCATACATTGTATTATTAATTAGAGTTGATAGAATACTTGATATGGTTGAAATAATACCCTTCTTGGTGTGCCTCATCGATTGTGACGTATATCCGGGTTTTCGGCATGTCGTTTATTTTATTTGCTATTTTGACATATAGCTAACCTTAAATTTGATAAATAAAATCATCCGGATCGTATTAAGCCAAAGCCGAGAAGGCTCTGCAATTAATAATTACCAGCTTCTTTTTCTAACTGAAAATACTTCAGAACTTTCAAAATGCTGATGTTTTTTCGTGTATCTAGGCATATTTTTGTATTATTTAGATAAATATAACAATAAGATTAATATTCACTTCTCACAAATAATAATTGACCGTAAGCAACAAAGTACACACCTGACAAGAACTGTCAGTGTGACAGTAGAAAAAGACGTAAGACACATTGCCGCTACGAAAGTTACGCCTTCATAGTATTTTAACCTCGCGATTGATAGGTTGCGCTGGCGCGTAATCTAAACATCAACCAATCAAATGTTTGTAAGTCAAAGATTAGGGTTAACGTTTGTAAAACATTCAAACGGTTCATTATTGTGATATTTTTATCAGGATTAATCACAGACCTGCCTTTTTTTCCATTTCTTCCTACGTAATGTGATAGAAGGAGATTAACAATCGATGACGCACACCAAGAAGGGTATTATTTCAACTAAATGTACTTTGTGCCAATCAACTTAATGATGAGATTTTTATAATTAATACTACTGCATATTTTTGTTAAATGAAATTTCAACCAGAGTAAAATAAATTCTTATATTAATATGTGTATTTATTTATTGATTCCAACAAAAATTTGATTATTGCTTAAAAGGAACTAAAGTTCTTACCTTGTGTCCCGCAACACGATATTCAATTTTTTTATTCAATTACACGTAGGGTATATAATGTGTAATAATTAAAAAAGGACTCGGTATATATTCTTACCAGTGATTCATAGTATTGGTGGGCGTCATGAGGTTTCTAGCTTCCATCCATTGATCAGAAACAAATTTCGTAATGTAATTTCTGATACTATCGGGTAAGATTACCACAACTTTTTTACCAGCTTCTAAATTCTTCGCTGCTTTAACTGCTGCAGCTATCGCTGCACCACTACTTGATCCTAGGAAAGGGTAAATTATGAAAAACCATTCAACAAATACAATAAAACAGATATCTGCAAAATATCTTAAACTATTTTTAAAATATTATCAAAATTCTCACCCACTAAAAGTCCTTCTTCTTGAATCAATCTTCTTGCCATAGGAAGTGATTCTTCATCAGTGGTTTTAATCCAAAGATCAACAACATCTCTATCTAAAACAGTAGGTACAAAATCGTAACCGATTCCTTCAACTTCATAAAATCCTTCTTCTGTACCATTAAGAGATTCTGGTAATGCTAAAATTGATCCGACGGGATCAGCAGCTACAATTTTAGTTTGTGGCGATATTTCTTTGAACTTTCGTCCAACTCCTGCTATCGTACCGCCTGTACCTGTACCCATGACCTTTAACAAAGCTTAGATTATAAAAAGAGACAAAAGTTATCAAAATCATGGATAAGCAATTTTTATTTGACAATGATGACAGTATCGGTAGCTACCACGCACTGAAGATACTAGAAATATCATACACTGCGAAAAATACTTGAGTGGTTCAAAAAACCAAACTTGAAAACTGAAATAAACAAGAAAATACACAACATTGATACATATGGAAAGTGGTGTGGGTGTTCTACTCTCCACATCGCAACAGTAAACCAGTACCTAATAATATAAAGGGTAGCGAGAAAGTCTGGCACCAAGTCATTTTCTTTGAAAAGAATTAACATATAATTATCAAAGTTTGGAGCTATAAACGGTAGATATTGTATTTTCCGTTTTTTTTTTGGCAATTCCTCTTGAAAACGAAGAATACAATTCTGTTCATAACCCTAAAATTTGATAATTATATGTTAATTATTTTCAAAGAAAAAGACTTGGTGCCAGACTTTCTCGCCACCCTGTATATTGTTTTTAATAAGAACTAAGGTGTCGTCTTGGTGTGAGTGGGTTCTGTGGTGATAGTGCTATTTTCATACAGGGATACTACGGTTACTTAAATTTGATACTTACAATCATATCAACCTCTTTGTCGCATTGGTCGTAAATTTCTTCTGCTGTGGTATCATAATGTGCCAGAGGGTTACCTGGGTTTGAATACTGCAAAAAAAGTCAACGATTTTAGTTATAATTTGAAATTACTATTACGTACTATAATCTCCAGTTATATTTTGGCAAGTTTATCTGAAGCTACGCGGCATCGGTAAGAGGCGAGGAAACATGACGTATATTTGTCCATAACAAATTTGGAAAAGTGTCATCTTTTAATAGTCATAAATTGAAAAATTAATGTTAATAGAAAACATCCAAGGAAACAAGCACATTGAAGAATTGACGTTTAATCATATTGTTAATTATAAAAATTCCCCTTTCTAATCATTATCACTACATACTTAGCACTTTAGCTTTTTCATAGTTAAACGTGGCAATATCGAATGTTTTCGACCGCATTCCTTTCACTGCTTTAGATAAACTTGCCAAAGTATAAATCACAATGTTCTAAGTTGACATAGTTTCAACTTTGAAACAACCATTATTTTTTCAAAGTATTCTTATAATAATTTACCTGATCCAATATAACCGAATTGGGAATTTCTTTTCTTAGCTTGTGAGTTGTACCAAACATGCCTTCAGCTGAATTTGAATCTGCATTGACCGGTGTTCTTACGATTTCCGCCCCCAATGCAGATAAAACAGATACCTTTTCATTTGACATTTTTTCAGACATAACAATAATGCATCTATAACCTAAGAATGAAAACAAATAGATGTAGATAAAACAATGAAAATCAATATTCAATTTTTCAACCTTTTATTGCTGCTGCCAGTGCTAAGCCAATGCCAGTGTTTCCAGAAGATGGTTCAATGATGGTTGATCCTGGTTTGAGGAGACCTTGTTTTTCGGCATCTTCAATAAGTCTCATGCCAATGCGATCTTTTACTGATCCTCCAGGATTGAAAAATTCACATTTAACATCTAATTAAGAAAAAATTAAGATGAGTAAACACATTGACACTGATAAAGTTATTTGGGATTCTAATCATTACAAAAATACTGTTGATATTTTTCATCAGTAATTTGATGAGGACACCCTGTATAAACATTTTTTATGTGAAATTACATGACGTTAATAAACTAACTTTAAAAATGTTTATGTTAAAAACTGATCCTATTAAAGTATTAAGATAAGATTAACTCTATAATGGGTAAAAAATGTGCAAAATAATTGCTGTATTTCAAAACATTTTAAATTGTAAGTTATTTGCATAATTTGTTTAACATATGAACGTATACATATTGCATCATAATTTAGGTTTTTTCTAAATATATTATTTAGTAAAGATAAAAACAATAAAAAGTACATTTTGGTAATTCAAAACATGGAAACTAATGGTCAAAATTTTCATTTTCAATTTCAATGAGTGATTATTTTCATTTTTGTATATAGAGTGGAATACTGACGTCTTTTAATGCTTTCAATCCAGTTTTTCATGCAAGATAAACACTTATTAGCAAATCAACATATTATTTGGATAGTTATTTCAAGTGTAAACCTTATAGGGCACTGCACAGAAAATATTAAAATAACGGTAAACGGTAAACATTGAAGTAAGTAATATGCATTGTTAGTAATTTATTCAAACAAATAATTCCAGTTTTATGATTATTACAATAATTGCAAATATATTAATATATTCGCAAAGAGATGCCCAATTTCATTTAAAATAGATTAACAGTTGCATAATTGTTGCTCTGTATATCAATATTGAAAAATACTATTAACAATAATAAAATATATTTCAAATTATTCAACAACAATAAAGGTCACATGATAGTATATCAAAATATTTGAATAAAAATGAATTGGAAATCCCTGAAACATACAATCTATTTAAAATATTTTTGAATTATGAAACCTTGTTTTTGAATTGAATTTCATAATATTTAGTAAATTTAATACTGTGTTGAAAAAATTCATGTGATTACAATATTGTTTTATAAAATGGTGTTGAATATTATTAATAATTTGATGAATTAATTTTATTCATCTTTGATTGATTTCACCCATTTTCGAAATTAAATCCAGGGAGGTCAACAGAAGCTTAGACTATTATAGCTAGGGAATCCCAGGGATGATTAGTAAGCCGAGTCCAAATTTTGGGAAAATCAAAAATGTCTATAGTAACCATACTTCAACCATAAGGTATAACTTTTTGTGAATCTAATTTCTCATGGTTAAATCCATAATCTTTAATTATCATTAGTATAATCTACTTTAATCAGCAAATTTGGCTAACATTTCCCTTATTATTTCTAAATTTAGAATATAAAATGACCTTTTAAAAAACCCTATGGTAAATTGATATACTTTTTCCTTTGCTAATAGTATAATAATTTACAACATCAGTTTATTTGATAATACTTTATTTAAATTTAGTAGAGAATTTGTAATCTCATTATATACTTACTTTATCTGCTAGTCCAGAAAACAATTTCCTGGCTAGCATTGTGCTTTTTCAATCCAGGCAAATTTATCATTCATTTAAATCAAATCCTTGACCTTTTAGCTTTGTTTCTATCAATTAATGCATGGTCGCAATTTTTAATACTGACATCAAAAGTATGCCTAATATTTAGTTCTGCTGGCCATTACTAATGAAGGATATAAGGACAATTTAATTATGAAAAAACCATCCTATATAATATTATGAGTTATTTAAACAGACACCTTGGTACAAAGTTTATTTAACTAAAAAATCATAGGAACAGTACTATCATGAAAATTTTCATGATAGTACTGTTATCATGAAAATTATAAAATTGGGTTTCATGGAATAGGACCTGTACCATTTTATACAACAAAGCACAATACTTTTATAAAAAGCACGGACAATAGGAGCATGTTTCTCCAATGATTTGTTTTGTTTTCACAGTGAAATTGGATAAACTATAACGGTTTGGTTCAAATGACTTGCAAAATTAAAGCGATCAGTCACAAGATACACAAACAAGAGGTTATTAGAATTATTTATGACATAAATCATACTTACATAAATCACATTTTAATCCTTCAGCTTGAGGAATTCTGTTAAGTTTAATCATAGGAGTATTTCCTATAGCAGCAAGTGCATTAGGAAGAATTTTTGAAGTTCTCCGCCTAAAATATTAAATAAAAATGTTTTCGTTTTGGTGAATCCCAAGATTTTGAATATTTACCAATCCTGAACAGTATGTGGTGTTGTTGTCCTGTCAATTGTTTTATGCCAAGTGCAATTTGATTTTTTATCAGGTGGATTAAAATTATCATTTAAAGGTGACCAGAAAGTTAAACCAGATTTCATTTTCTTAATATTGTCTTGATTACTGTTTTCTAAAGTGCTGCTCATATTTTTATATTTTGGAAAAAACTGTCAAGTTTACTAAAACTCGTGAACACGTGTACCTACACCAAAGTCAACACAATTTACCCACAGCACATTTACCGACTGTAAACAGTGTAAAGCACTTTTAATTTTTCACGACGATTGTTGTATCTGACGACGATTTGTAATATGGAAAAAAAGAGAGAAGTGGGAGTAATCAGGAGTAATGTTCTAATAATTAATTGATAAGTAAAGTAAACACGGTGAATTTTATTTTATAGGTTATGTTAATTTATTTGATTTTAATTCGATTCATTCGCAATAATCGAATACAGCTCCGATAAATCATAGAGTTAAAAGCCTGAAAAAGTGCAATGGTTTATGATTGTGTTTTGATGCCAATTTTAGGACTGAACTTTTTTGCCCATTTTTCTATAAAAATAAAAGAGTGTTGTGGTTGGCTCTACAAATAGAAGATGATGATTGTCAAAATTATCTGTATAATTCTTATCTCCCATCAGTAAATATTCTGTGTTTTTTGTGACATGTGATTAACCGAATCGAGTGAGTCGATGATTAATCGAGTTTTAAATGTTTTTCACTGATAAAAATATATTAATTATTTTAAGTGTTTTAGGTTTAGGGCTGAGGGCAGAGTTTATGGTTAGATAATTAGGTATGATTATAATGGAACTATAGATGATATTTTGTTTAAAAGTTAGAAAATGATTAGACGACTATTCAGTGGGTTAGAGGCAGTTATACCATTTGAACAAATTTCTGTTACACATTCAACAATCAAGAATGAAAATATACCTTTTGGATGGCTCTCCACTCTTGCACCATGTTTTCCAATAAATGCCCAAAATATAACAATCTTAACAGAGCCTGAAGAATTCTATAATACCCTTATATCAAATTGTTCCAGTGCCAAAGAACGAATCACCTTGGTTAGTCTATATTTGGGAAGTGGTAATTTGGAGAGAAAACTATTGGAATCCATTAGGAGCAACAATAGTTATCAAAGGAGAATGCTAAATATTAATATTTTATTAGATTATACCAGAGGTAGTAGAGGAAAAGACAATTCTAGAACCATGCTTATACCATTAATTCAGGAATATTCAAACTTGAAAGTATCTCTATATCATACACCAGAATTGCGTGGAATTCTAAAACAGTATATACCTGATAGATGGAATGAGCTATTGGGTTTGCAGCATATGAAAATTTATGTTTTTGACAATACTCTAATAATTAGTGGCGCAAATTTATCAAATGATTATTTTTCAAATCGTCAAGATAGATATTTTGTAATAAAAGATAAAAATCTTAGTGATTTTTACTGTGGTTTAGTTAATGAAGTTCAAGATTTTAGCTTACATTTGGATAAACATAACAGTATTGGATTGTCCAAAGATTGGGAATTACTCCCATATAATAGCAATAAGAAATGTTTTATTAAAAAAGCTGCTAATAAAATAAATAATTACATCCAGGATACTATGGATAAACATACATGCAATGAAAAAAATGGCAGAGGTAAGATATAAGTAATGATTTACTTACTACTACATTTATACTATTGTTTTGTAGTTTAATTTATTGCATTCCCTTTTTCAATACTTTGAGGGATTTTGTATTTTGACAGATGAAGCTCTTCTCTTACAACATATTCTATAGTTCTTTTGTTAGATATGCAATATACTTGCATTTTTTATTTTAGACACATGGATATATCCACTTGTACAAATGGGACAACTTGGTATTAATCATGATGCTTTAATTACTAATAAAATACTGGCCAATGCACCTGCTGACAGCAAGTTGAAAATAGCTACTGGCTACTTTAATCTTACTAAAGAATATATGAATACAGTTATAGAGAAATGTGAAGCAAACTGTGACATCCTTATGGCTCATCCTAAGGTAATGTTTGATATATTAGACTTCCGTTTCACATAAGAAGAACCCACTAGAGTCTAGAAGTTGCAGTCATATTTGCAAAGAAGCTGCACATATGACTGCAACTTCTAGACTTTAGTGGGTTCTTCTTATGTGTAACGGAGTCTACTATGTTTCTGTTCAGTGTTAATGTCCTAAAAGCTAACTGTAATTGAATACAAGATTTGTATTGCCAACACAGTGATGATATTGAAACGTAATTTATCTCAAATTAAATTATGTCCATAACAGCAACAACAGAGATAGTAAATGTAACTAGGTAAATATATAAGCTTCTTACTAATGTATTTTTGTTTTAAATTATTACTTTTGTCTTTTTTCTCAGAATTTCATAAGTCAATGTTGAATTTTTCAAGGCTAATGGGTTTTTGGGTGCAAAAGGATTGGCTGGAGGAATTCCATATGCATATTCATATATAGCTAAAAAATTTAAAAATTTATGTGAAAAAAAGGACCAACACCATAGATTTCGCTTATTCGAGTACTATAGAGAAGGTTGGACCTATCATTCTAAGGGCTTATGGTAAGTGTAGAAATGGAATCTAATAAAAGACTGCAAAAACTGGAAATTATTGTTGATAGTAAAAATAAATATTACTCTGTCATACTACTTAAATTTAAATGATTACTATAAGATCAAACTGTATTTATAGTTGCTTTCTAGGTATTATTTGCCAAATAAAAATTTGCCCTCAATGACATTGATTGGATCACCAAATTTTGGAGAAAGATCAGTGAAACGAGATTTAGAAACACAGGTTGCCATAGTAACCAAAAATCCAGATTTAAGTAAACGTTTAGATAAAGAGTGTTTGAAATTGTTTGAATTAGGACTAAAAGCAGAAACAGAAAGAAAAGTTCCAATTTGGGTCAACACATTTGTTCTATTTTTCAGAAGTTATTTTTAAAACGAACATTGTACTTAATTATTTATTTTTTTGTTGTTTTTAAATATATTTAATGTTGACAAATTAATTTTTTATTCCATGGTAGAATCTTGTATAATAGCCATCATCTATATTTCATTAAACTGCCTGTTTATTGTTCAATATTCTAGTGGAAATTTTCACCATTGATTTGTGCGTCACGTTGGGTTGATGGTAAGGCTACATTAACAAGTCTAAAAAAAATCACCCAGGCTGCAATTACTGTATATTGAGCTCCAACAGACCCTAGGAGCTGCATTTGTTCACCCTGAGTATAGATATACTCAACCCCTCACAAATTAATAACATTCTTGGAAATATTGAACTCAAAGTGGTAATCTAACTTGGATTAAGGCACAATAGTATTGTTGCAGTGCATGGTTATGAACAGACCACTAGCAGAAAGCAAACCAACACAATGTAGAATCAGCGTCGTAATATTTTAATCATTTTTGGTTAATTACATTTTCCTAACTTATTGATGACCTGAGAAAGGTAGGTATCTAAGGGGAGAAAAAACAATAATTTTTTAAGTTTGTTCACGTGTCTTCTGGTTTTGCTTTTACTCCACCTGTAAGATCTTTGATATTTATGTTAAATTATTTTCCAAGACTTGCATGAGAATGCAGAAGCACTATTTAACCAGACAAATTATTTCCTTTCTGCATATTATGTCATTTTGTTAAGTATTTAATATTCAAAATAGATATTAGTATTTTTCTTTTCTAAGGCTGCAATTATACTGCATAGGCGTAGTCCGTGTTAAAATACTCGCGCCGTAAGAACTTCAATTTTTATACGGTATTGTCCTATACCCTCTTCGTTCCTTATTCTTTTGTGGAGTAAATGATAGACAAAGAAAAATCCGGCAACAGCACACAATAGATTAGATGTCCATGAGGTGCGACATTGCGACCTTTCCTGATCTATTGTTCCTCTTTATCTAGGTTGACAAATCTGCGCAAACACGCGTCTCCCGCCTCTAGCCACATGCGAGTTTATTCGGTCAAAAAAAACTATTATTTTTAAATAGAAATATATCCAGTTATTGGGTATTTACTTATAAATATTCCTAATAAATAGAAGCCAAAATGCCGGTATTTCCAGTGCCAAGCAATCCTCACAACTTACAAGTTGAAGCATGTGGACCCAAGTCCGTGCGCTTCCCGAAATTAAATTGCATTTTTTTTAATTCTGTTATTTAACGTTAGTCTATTTCTGCGACTGAGGCTAATCACCGACGCCGGGAGCACTCTACCCCTAACCGGAAATTTTGGCGAACCCACCGGTGTTCCAACCAGTGGTAGCGTTCTTTAACGAGCCCAACATCCATGGACTCGGGACCTCGATCTTACGTCTCCTCCGAAAGACGGCATATCTACATTATATCTCATGCTCATTGGTATAATGCCTGCGAGCTGTGATAATGCTAGTCCGCTGCAGGCTGTACGGGCCCTATAGGTACGATGGTTTTCCCTGGTATGGTAACCCATCCAAGTACTATCCATGCGCGACCTTGCTTGACTGTAATTATCGCATCAAGCGCGTTCCACTACAGTGCTGGGTCGTCGCCATTTTAAATTAATATACTAGATCTCATCCGCGCGCTTCCCGAATTTAAACGTCATTTTAACGCGATCGAAAAAATGCGTTTCCCGCAGATATGGCCATCAAAAATGTGCGCATTCTTGCGGCTCCCGTTGAGAAAGGGTTGAAGAAGTTCACCATCTTTGATTGTCGCATTAGCAAAATGTTTAGTGCCGTTTCTTCCTCTGAGATATGGCTTCTTCCCAATCTTATCATCAGCTTTAAGTGCTTATTGGGCTTAAAATACCCAGCTAGTAGACTCACGGTACTATTATTGCACTGATATAATGCATTTAATAATAATCCGGGACTGTTAGTACTCCGCTTAAATCATTTGACAACTAAGAAAATTTTGAAATGGCTACCTTTGCGCCATCTCAAATCCGTTGCAATTAATATGACAACACATGAGGTGTTGGTCTTTTCATTCAAACGTTGGGGTTGTGCTCAACAGCCCGGGCACTTGACCTAAGTCATTGTACCATTCCCAATGTTATCTACTTCCACTCCAAAAGTTTCGTGTCCTCTATATAGGCCACTAGCTTATTTGGAGGTGTTGGTCTATTAAGTATTTTTTCGTGAAATACCGTTGATGTGAAGTCGGTTACAGAGCGATTATACCCCCACCAAAGAAATTTTAAAGGTTGTTATCGTTCATGATCTCTCGCGAAAATCAACCGATTAACCGGATAGAATTAACTTCACAACAATAATAAATAAACATAACTTCAATAAAAAGTGACGAGTTACAAAGTTTCTTATGGTTTCATTGTTCCCATTGTTCGAAAAATGTTTTTTTTAGTTTTAACTATAATTGACGATTTTTTTGGTACTAGC